>MJUU01013566.1:39826-95086 GCA_002080025.1 Modiolus philippinarum | reverse complement strand
AAATATGTGTTTGTACCTGTTGACAAGGCTTCTAACAACGCTGCTATCAACAAAACGAACAGGACAAGTCAAACGTACCAATTGGAAAGAAAGGACGTTAACCAACCAACATTATAAGGATACAGAAATGCTTAAAGTTCCACCTAAAGATAACATCTTACCTACCATGTACTGGGTCCGAAGCTTCACAAAAATCCCATTAAACATCGTTTTATTTCGGCATCTAGTAAGTGTTCTACTATGCTAATTTATCCATCCATTTAACTAGTTCACTTACTTAAAAGAGCTGGTTATTAAATACTATGAAAAAAATTTATCAAAACTCTGGTGTAAAGTACTTTTCGAGTGTAAAAAATTCTTTTGGAGTTTTAGATAAACTACAATCAATTCAAAGGCCAGTCTCATCTATCGACAGTTATGATTTTTCTACACTTTATACTACCCTTCCATATAATTTGATTAAATCCAAACTGGGACAACTTATTAAATGGTCTTTTAAATTTTCTGGTCTGCAGTTCATTTGCTCTAACAAAAAGCAAGGATTCTTCTCTAATATTACCTACAATAATGATTGTTCCTGGACATGTGATTTTATAATTTATACACTTAATCGTTTGCTGGACAATTTTTTGTTCGTTTTGGCAACACTAGTATTTATCAACAGGTCATACGTATTCCCATGGGTACAAATTGTGCACTTCTAATTGCAGATATTTTTCTTTTCTGTAACGAAAAGACTTCAAAACGGAACCATACCAAACAGTGATACTCTTATTTCTATTTTCAATGATAAAAACAGGTATATTGACGATATCCTTACCATTGATCATCAAGTTTTTAGATTTTGTACACTTTATTTACCCACAACAACTGAAATTAAATAAAGCTAACAAATGATTCCAAATACCTTTTATGGATCTAACTATCATTATTGACTCCGGTAAAATAAAAACTAAAATATATAATAAACGGGATGATTTTGATTTCACTATTACTAATTTCCCTTTTCTTGACGGCAGTTGCTCCAGCTCCATCCTACGGGGTGTATATTTCCCAACTGGTATGATTCGCACGAGTTTGTTCTTCTCTTGACGATTTTTATGAACGTAACCTTACTATCACCGCCAACTTTTACAACAGGGTTACAGATTTTACAAGTTGTTGAATACATTAAAGAAGTTTTATAAAAAATATGAACATTTGATATCTAAATATGGCGTTACTCGTAAACAGCTTATTAATCAGGGCATTTCTAATCCTCGTTCTTACGGTAAAGTTAACTTTGAAACCTAGTGACCTGAAAATTTTGCACACATACTGGCCTGTCACTGATACTGCCGATGTCTACTGAAATATATGATGTTTTTCGACCAAACCCTTTGGGAAGTTTTGGATTTGGTTTTTCTTCCGTAGTGTGACAGTGTTCTACCAGCAGATTCGGCTCCTTGAGCTAGCCGACAGTTTAGCAGCGAGCACACCTTGACCCATCTTTCAAAATTATGTATTGTCCTTTTCTTTCCTTTCAAGATTGTGGTTATGGAGTTAGTAGTCTACCTTTATTGGGTTTTATTCATATGTTAATTATACTATAGGGAAACGGGGCAGATAAAGATGAGGTTTGGGAACCCATAAACTGGTTAAACCCTCTCACTGGCTTTTGCTAGTGCCGGTACGAAGTCCCGCTGTCCCGCTATCCTATCGTTGTCTATACGTTAAAATTCAACTTTCTACTAGGAAAAACTGGGATAGTCTGATTTGTACGCTGAAGACTCTTAATCAAGGAGCTAGCCGGCGGCCGTTTAGCGACCAGCAATCTAACCAAAATTTCTAAAATACGTTTTGTCCCATTCTTTTCTTTTTCAAGATAATGGTCCTCGAGATAGTAGTCTTCCTGTGTTGGTTTTTATTATGATTATCATGGATAGAGAAAGTTTTGGTATCCATAAACCGGTTTGACTCAACTGCTTACTTTTGTTTGTGCTGGTACAAAGTATTCCTATCGTTATTCTTTTGTCTTTCATATGTGATGTGGTTCCCTTAAGGATTTGGTCGGTGATTGTAATTTTAGGCCATTGAAGGTGTTTATTGAAATCCTTTCTTTTTACTTAAATGGTGTTACGAATTTTCCTCTGTTTTTGGTGATCTTTTGATTAGGGACCGACCATTTAACCTAAAGGGGGGGGTATGGTTTTTTTCTGGACGCGAAATAAATTATTTATTTTTTGCACGTGTATAAACAAATTATTTTTTTTCAAAATTAACATTATTTTTTTAGGCAGAAACCCTCCTTCAGAAATATTTTTTTCATCATTTTGGCAGCCAAAATATTTTTTTTCACATAAAAAACCATAACCCCCCCTTTCAGGTTAAATGGTCGGTCCCTTAAAATATTAATCTTCATAAAAGTAACAAAAAATTTGTGAAGTATATTCAGGCTATTGATAGTAAAATAAACAAAGCTGACAGAACTAATACAGACTAGCAATAAATATTTTGGAAATAAAAACTGCAAGCTAAAACATGGCATCCTAAAATTTTATGGAAACTTATCTTGTTGGTTTCAGAAATGTGTGATCTAAATCTTTACTGAAATTTCATACACTTTTAACATTAACAGTTTCTGTAGTGTCTTTGATATCCAGTTGACCATTGAAATATTTATTATCGAGCAGAAAAAACCATCATCCAAAGGTAAAGTAACAGAATATACCAATATGAGTTTTGTTCTTTTCTTTATTTAGATTTGGCTTCATAAGAATGTAAATGTAGATTGGTAAGTAGGGTACACAGATTGTAAGCTTAAATATCAACTAACCAAACTCTGCAAACAGATTGTCGCTCAAAAAGTCCAACATTTCATACATCCACAGTAAATTTAATTTGTTAGTGGAATCGCTGTCGTCCTTGACAAAGTAAGATTTTCATGGCTTAAGACGTAAAATTTGTATCTTCGTCTACCATTTTTATTTTCTTTGAGTGATGAATAGGGTCTGTAAGTCTCGTTCAATTTTGGAACTTCTGGGCACATAATTTGTACCCGGAAGTTGCATTTTTAACAGAAAAATCTGACGATTCACGCAAAAACTTTGGACGTCATAATCTTGCAACGTCATATTTTGGCGGGAAACGTTTTCAAATATAAATTTTACCGTGATTTCTCGGTGTCACATGACGAGACTTACAGACCCTATGTAACCTGGTACCCTGGGAAAATATTTTCCTTTACGCAAGCTTCACTTCAAATATAACCCCAGGTCATCAGCAATCCTTTACCAAATTTGATTGGCTGTATAAATCGCCATCTTGATTACAAAAAAAATGGACTTGCATTTCGCGCGCTTCTTTCAAATGCACCAAGATAGTCTGTATATGATTTAAATAAAACCTTGTCCAGCTATTGAATTGATTAGTCATTTTTTTTCTAAGTTATTGCCATAAGTAGCACAGAAATCCATTTCAAAACTAAGTTCACCTCAATCAGCTGTGTTTGTTTACATTAACACCGGATATTACGTCACATACCTGTATTTCGGAATAACAATACATGACGTCGGATCCTACGTAAATTTAGAGAGATTCCGAATGTTGACATCCGATTCAAATTTGAATCGGATTCAATGCTGGTGACCTGACTCTATATTCGAACCGGAAGCCGCTTACGGTAAAGAGAACATTAAGTCAGGATCCCAGACTAAGACCCTATGGGGAAAAGAACTTAACAGAGTAGTAAAGGGATATTGAGTAAATGCCTATGAGAGAAAGTCTCTACAAATGCATGGTAAAACAAAACAATGGAACAACACTTTCATTGTTTTTCTTCATCTAGAAGTCACTATGACGCCTTCAACAATGAGGTTTGCTGATGCCTCATTGAAAGTTAGAGGCCCCTAGCACAGGTTTGAGAGAAATCAATTGCTAGATGTCGAGCAACGCTACATCCATGTCTTTTTTATCCCATAAAAGCGGGATCGTCAACAAACAAAAAAAAAATCACTGGCAAAGGTGTTCTTATAATCGCTGTCTTGAGTAACAGTCTTTGTAAGGAGATCTTTGTATGCATTTTCCACAGGGTCCAATGCTTAAATGCTTTACTTAATTAATTACTGGCGGCCAAGTTAACCAAAACTTATTCTTCCGTAAGTGGTGGTTTAGAGTGGGAGATGACCCATGTGTGATCGATGCACGCGACCTCATCTCACGCCGGTAAATGACCAACCAGGCGTGTTGATTTTTGTGATACAACAATCGTAACCATCACTCAACATCATAAAAGATCTGACGTCACAATGTAAAGATTACTCAAATGGCGACAACGTTGTTCAAACAGTAAAGGTTATCAGATGTTTCTTTTCGCTTTTTACGGAAGAAATAGGATCTTGCACAAAATCAAAATTAAAGATCGGGATATCTTTCACTCGTGTAAGAAATTATACGTCTTTTCCTCTCGTTTCTCTACGCTCCACTCGACGAAATTTCTTACACTTGTGAAAGATATCCCGATCTTTAATCTGACCTTATGCAAGATCCTATTAGTCTCTGATTCTTAAATTAACAATGCAAGGATATAAAGTAAATGCACATTAGGCAAAGTTTCTACAAAAACATGGTAAAACTAAGCAGTGGAACAACGCTTTCATTGTTGTTCTTTATCTTGAAGTTTCCATAAGATCCTCAACAAGTATCAACCATTTCTTAGATTATTTTGCTGCTTTCGGCCATGTTAGCAGATGGATCGACACAAAAGCCACAACACTTGGTCAGCATATGATTCATGCCAGGTTTAGTTAAAATCAAATGCAGCGGTTCTCAAGAAATTTTCAAAATGAAGAAAAGGTTTACAAATATGGCATAAGCTCAAACCTGCATAGGCATTTGAGCTAAAAAAGAAGGATTCGGCTCCTCTTGTCAAGAAGATTTTCTATTGCAAAAATTGTTCCACAATATTTATATTATATGGCGCAGATGCCGTTTCATCAACATTTCACGGGAAGATACTCAGCTAGATTCACGTCTTCTCGGATTTGATTGCCGATTTTGCCATTTTCCAAGATTCACTCACCTACATTGTGACGGGTGCTGTTAAAAGAGCAGGACATGCTTATCATTCCGGACATTCGCTCTTGGTTTTTATGGGAGTTCACACTATCGTTTTTTTTTGTTGTTGTCTTGTTTAATTTTAGTTTTGTCTTCGTTAGTTATGCTAGTGGTACCGGTCTGTCCTTGTTCATGTTTGAGTACTAAAATAAATACAAAGACCTTTCAATATTTTACCTTGGTACTATTTGAGGATTAGAGAAGTCACACGTACCAAGGCTTTTACTTAGTTTTGTCTCAGGATTAGAAAATGACATTGACCAATCAGCTACCTAACAGATTTTCAAAATCATATATGCCTCACTGACCGTGTGACGGGTACTGTTACCAGAGCAGGACATGCTTACCCTTCCGGAGCACCTGATGTCACTCTAAGTTTCATTTGAGTTCACACTGTGAGTGCCTTTTTTTAATGTTGCGTGTTCTATTTCTGTGCTTTGTATCTGCCTAACTTCAATGTTTTCTGTGATTTACGTCATTGTTTTCTGTGTCCTCGTTTTGACCATGTCTTTGGACTTCGATTTTTGTAAATTCCACTCCTTTGTTCCTTTGGTATTTAACTGCCGTTGTTTCGTGTCAGCTCAAACTGGGTCCGACCCTTAATCAGAGATGAAAGAAAATAAATGTCATTAATACTAGTATTAAAACATAAATTAGTATGTTACCTTTTTTATCGTGTCTGGAAATTTCTTCGTTGAAGATCCAAGGGACACTGATCTCCAAGAGGTTTGCCTCGTGAATTATATACTGGGTGATTTTTCCTCTTTGGTGTTTCTTATGCTGTCTTTGTCATAAGAAGAAGTTGTTTTATCTTTGTTTTTTTTTCTCAGAAAAGCCAAGATACGACAGAAAAATTCGTCACTTCTGGAGGTTCAACAATGGGATTGTCATTGTGATTTTAATGTTGAAATTCATAAAAGAAAAATGTAAGTATAGGATAAATTTTAAGGTTAAATCCGGTCACCAACAACTCGAAGCCAACTGCTGGCTAAACACTGCAGATTTTGATATTGGTATACGCTTGCTTTGTTTGCGGTCAAATTCAATACCACTTAGCAAATTGGACAGATCATATGAAAATGTACAGGGACAATATTGTTGGTAAAAAATAATGAATTTTTCGCATATCTTAAGGAGGAATTTCAAATATAAAGCTCATGAACCTTCACCCAACCAAGGCAATATTTCAAGGAATTGCTAACAGTTTGCCGATTCATCTGCATGGAGCTCTATGAAATATCAACAAGGCCCATAAAACTTTTACACAGATCAGAAAATCCTCCAGTAATACTGATTCCCCGGCAATGCCTTGCTTTGTGATGGCGAGCGTTTTCTCGGTCTTTGGATTGCAATCCTTTTATCTATAAACAATGAAAGATATTTCAAGAACGCCAATATTTGTTTTACACGCCATATGATTTTGAAAAAAAAAACACTTCCGGGTAGACTTTTTGTACCTTGAAGTACAAAAAATTAATGAGACTTGCTATCTTCGTCTATGTTTGTCTTTTGTCTTCAGTAGTGTTTTTCATATGCGTTTCCCCTGTGGATTGTGTCATGTTATTGTAATTTTCTGTCATTGTTGGTGTTTGATGTTTGATACTATCTTTCTATTTTTGTATAAGACCCCGATAGCATGAATAGCCTCGATCTTCTCATGTTTTTTTAGTATAAATATTTCTTTGCGAGATTATTTGCTACTGTCTTTTTTATTTCATATCTTCTGTTCCAAATGAAACAGAAAATAGCTCCCAAAGTATAACAAGCTGATCAAAAGTTACCAAGTCACAAAGGCCCACCTATTTCCGTTGTGATTTACACAGAGATACCGGCAAAAGTTACCAATCTGCATCACATATTTTTTTTCTGTTTCAATGATGGAATGTCACATCGAACATTGAACTTTTGTGTCGTCTTCCTGGCTAAATTAAAACTTTTCACTTGTTTGTAGATTAACTCCCACCTTAAACGTTCTTTAGAAAAATGATACATATTGCTTTCAGCACTCCCGACGCAATGTTATTAATATAGTTTAGCATCGACCATATTCGTGTTGTTCCTATCTTCAGGGAAAATCTTCCCTGTAACAGATGTGTTGCTTCATTTTATTTCCTGAAATAATACCTCTAAAATGTGTTATCTTATTTTTTTCTTTAAGAAACAATATTTACAATTTTTCTAGTCCTTTATAAGTATTTATTTTTTTTTATTCTTTATTTTTAATCAAGGTTGAAATATGAAAGTGGTATAAGGTTTTTGTATTTTTCTCTAAATGAACAACTAAAGGGATGTGGTAAAATGTGTATGGGACAAAATCCTTTTAAATGGTAAGAATAAGCAAATGGAACAACGCTTTCATTGTTGTTTTTCACCTTGAAGCCACCATGAGGCCTTCAACAAAGACAAAACACTCCTACCTCATAGTAAGTTCAAGAAGGCCCCTTATACCGGTTTAGCAGCATTTACTTCCCAAATGTTTAGCGACGTTACATCCATGTATCATTGCCTTTGGCTTTTGGACATGGATGCGAAATCGTCAACAAACATACCGGTAACATATCGGACAAAGTACTTTTACAAACACTGTCATCCGTAGCCTCACAAAGGGACCAATAGACAAAACAACATTTAGACAATCACATTGTCTATAGGCATTTTCAAAAAAATCATATGGTCCGGCCTTCGGTTTCGGCAATTAAATACAATTCCGGTTATCAACCCAACACGGCAAGTGTTGCTCATCCTGAACACAGTTCATAAAACTGTTCATATATCATAGGGTATTTTTGGACAAATTTGTATATTCTGGAAACATATTTAGACTACAATGTCATTGTTTACTGAGGTTTACTGTGACACTGCACTAATTTTGTTATAATTAAAATGTATTCAGGGTTTAAGCTGTGAATTGTTAGTCAACCGTACGAGTGATAACCTGAAGTGAAGAGTGTTTGTACCTCCATTTGATGGGAGAGTTCAAATCCAGGAAAAGATAAGAACACTTTTTGAAAATGGCTATTGGAGACAAAACATTATTAGGTAAATAGAACTCCACATATAGGCCTATTACAAACTCGATTTTTTAACTATTCCCTTCCATTTTCGTGCAGCTTGTTAGCTGTTTTTATTTCACGTGTTGCCGTGTTTGAGGGTCGTTATTTGCCGTGTTTCGTGCAAACCGAAAAATGGCACCGTGCAAGCCAATTTCTAATTTTCCGTTCCCCGTGTTGTGACATTTCATTTTTCGTTTCCCGTTCCTCGTGTTGTGACATTTTATTTCTCGTACGCCCGTGCACGGTACCTCCCTGTGCGACCCCCTTTCTAGATGTTACTTTAGCTTTTAGATTGCCTTGATCATTTATTTAATTTAATGAAACAACGAAATGAGAGATTTAAAGAGGCGTCATGTATTTCCTATACTTTGTTGACTGATCATAATGGTTTTTATTTGGTCGTCCTCATTCTGAGAAAAAATGATGGGGTTTCCATAACAACATGCCCAACATTAGTCTTTTATGTGTGGAGAAATGTCGTTGTAGGGGAATATTTTTTCATTCTTAATACACAATTTTCTGTGCTGATTTTTTTAAAATATAAAAGTGATGTCAAACGATTGCAGAAACATATACTAGAGTATATATATTTGAAAGGGCTATCTTTTGTCTTTTGTTACTAACAGAAGAACCAAATATATACAATAAGCTAATTTTATCAATTAAAATGAATGAATAAAGAGTAAATCCACAAATACATGGTACAAACGTAAAATCCAAATAATGAAACCATGCTTTATTGTTGTTCTTCATTTTCAAGTCACAATGAGGTTTTCAACTATAATAAATCTAACCTAATAATGTCAACAAGANCGCAGAATAATAATGAAGAATACTCATATCCAAACATATCGAAAAACCCATGTATGTCCACAGTAGAATTACAAAGGCTTAACTTCTAGTCCCTTTAGGTCGTTTTGCTCTCCATCGGATTTTTTTGTTTCTCCAAAATGTTTGATTATCGTATCCACCATATATAGAGACGTAAGTTGTCGAAATCACTGTCAGCAAAATTCAAATTACAGTTTAGGTGCTTAGTTGTTGTATCAGTAGTGAAAACGGAGCCTTAATTCAAAGTAACCTAAAATACTTGTATATTTAGTACCTGAAAAGTAGTTCTTTCTAGTCAGCGGGCGGATCCAGGATTTGAAGTTTGCGAGACGCAATATTGGCCAAAACTCTAAGTTTACCCTAATTGTTTTTTTTTTCTTTCAGTTTAAGTATGGGCAAGGCTCTAACGCTAACCCCAAAATCCAGAGCAGCTATCATTCAGTCTTCCTTGAAAAGGAGATCAAAAACTTTCAACTACTTACATTTTCAGGACAAAATTAAGAATATAACCACAATTCTTATGTTCTATTCCAGAATAGTTTGAATGATTCAAGAAATACAAGAATTTTTGTTGTAAAATTAACTGAACAATTGTAGTTAACCAGAATTATTTGTATTTTATTGTACAATTCTGGAACAAAAGGTACTCTAGACTTGTTCATTTTAAAGATATTTATTTAATTCCAAGATTGCCCAATTCTGTTTAAATTAGAATTGTCAACTCTACAATTCTTGAATGCTAAGAAAAATTATGTGAAAACATAAAATGACAATATTTTGTAATATTTTGTAATGCTTGTATGAGTTAAATACTATACACGTGTTGTTTAAAGGAGTTACCTTTCTTCATCAGAATTAAAATCAAATAAAATGGAAAGCCCTTGTCCAGAAGAAGTAAAAAAAAAGTAATCATTACCAAAAATATCGAAATGGGAGGCCAAATCCAGTACCAAGGCCATCCACCAAGTGCCATATACGGAACAACGGCAGTAGAATACCGAAGGAACAAAGCACAAGATTACACAAATCAAAGTCCAGAGACAAGGCAATAGCAAGAACACCAAAAGACGGAAGACCAAAGACACCACATGCGTGACATCAGGAACTCCGGAAGGGTAAGCATGTCCTGCTCTGTTAACAGCACCCGTCACACTTTCAGTGGGTCAATCCAGGGTAAAGTCAAAACCAGTAATGTCGAATTCGGGAAGACGCGAATCTAGCTGAAAATGTCAGTTTTTATTTGTGACACTGACATTTCATATCTATCTATGATGTCGTGGTGACGGCCATAGAATTTCTGAAGGGACGAAAGTAACAAAGGCTGAACATATCCCTGACTCAGCAGTTTTTGTGACAGTGCTTTTGCTCCTTCCACAAAGTCACTATATGTACTGCACGATCTACAGTAACGAATTAATTGTGAAATATATACTCCATATGCTGGGGATGTAGGTATATTGCTGCAGAGAAAGGGAAAGTTCACAATTGGAAAGTCAAAATCATCACGTTTGTCATATAATCTAGATTTCAGACGTCCATGTTCGTCAATGTATAACAAAAGGTCAAGGTATGAAGCAGAATCGGGTGTATCGGTTGTCTCTTTAATTTCAAGTTCATTTGGGTAGATGCGATGTAAATATTCTTTAAATCTTGGATTATTAAGAGAAAGTACATCGTCTATATATCTGAAGCTGAAATTAAAAGCCCCAGTATTTTTCAGGGGTTAGAATTTTGATAAAAACAGTAAATTTCTATAAAACACATATTATAACGAAATACTGTTGATCATGTAATTTGGGTAGGGAATTTTTGGCACTTCAAAACCAAAAAAGTGTCTTAGTGATTTAAAACGTCATATTATTTGATACAAGACATTTCATATTTTTTATTTAAGAGGTAGTTTGTTTAAAAAATGTATTGCTAGCTTCTCATCTTATCGTGTTTTCCATTATATCGTGGTATTCGCGTTCATTTCAACCAAATTGTTAACTGTGACGTCACCCTTACTACGTAGCTACGTACCACGATGATATGAGCTGCCAGTATAATTAGCAAGAAAATATTGCAAACTGCCTTTCTTGTCCTTTTTAGTTACATTATTCCATGCATGAAATACATCTTTCCAGAACAAGTTTTTTTTTATATTTTACTGATATGGCATATCCATTTCCACATTTTATTTATTTCCCCTTCATTTAGAGTATTAGTGCACTCATGTACTCTTAGCATTGAATATTTTCCTTACCAACGTCGATTTTCGATTTCAATGGAACTAAAAACAATACATAAAAGTAAAAAAGTCACATGACAGACTGACATGTACAAACCAAAACCAAGCTATATAGCAAATATCATTGACTTATAGCTTGTAAAAAATGGATAACAGGAAACACCTACAATGGCTGAAAATTATAATTACACGCCACAATCTACTATGGAACTACACATGAAGAATACGAATAAGACAAAAGACAAACGTAGACAACGATAGGAACTCGGGACAGCCGGACTTGGTACCGGCACTAGCAAAAGTCAGTGGTAGGGTTAAACTGGTTTATGGATACTCTAACCTCCCCTTTATCTGTCCCATTTCCCTATAGTATAATAAACATACGACTAAAACACAATACAGGTAGACTACTAACATCTTGACCAAAATCTTGAAAGGAGAGAGAAAGACAATACTTAATTTTTTGAAAGATGGGTCAAGGGGTGCTCGCCACTTAACTGTCGACTAGCTCAAGGAGCCTAGTCTGCTGGTAGAACACTGTCGCACTACGGAAGAAAAATCAAACTCAAAATTTCGCGAAGGGTTTGGTAAAGAATCATCATAAATTTCAGTAGACATCGGCAGTATCAGTGAGAGGCCAGTATGTGTGCAAAATTTTCGGGTCACTAGGTATCAAAGCTTATTTAACGGATGTAAGCAAAATATCCCTTATTACGTAAGAATGAAAGTTACGTCCCAGCTTTTCTGGAGTTTTAATCAATTTCTGATATTTTTTAACAACATTTCCGTAAAAACGAGGATTAGAAATGCCCTTAGTAATAAGCTCTTCACGAGTAACGCCAAATTTAGATATCAAGTGTTTATATATAATATAAAACTTCTTAATGTATTCAACAACTAATGAAATCTGTAACCCTGTTGTCAAAGTTTGCCTGTGATAGTAAGGTTACATTCATTAAAATCGCCAAGAGTAGAACAAACTCGTGAGAATCGTACCAGTTGAGAAATATACACCCCGTAGGATGGAGCTAGAGGAATGTCGCCGTCAAGAAAAGGGAAAGTAGTAATAGTGAAATCAAAATCATCCCGTTTATCATATATTTTAGTTTTCTGATTTACCAGAGTCAATAATGATAGTTAGATCCAGAAAAGGGCATTATTTGGAATCACTGTCAGCTTTTTTTTATTTCAGTTGTCGCGGGTAAATAATGTCTACATAGTCTAAAAACTTGATGATCAATAGTAAGGATATCGTCAATATACCTGCTGTTATCATTGAAAATAGAAAAAAAGTTTCATCACTGTTTTGCATGGTTCCGTTTTGAAGTTTTTTCAAGAAGTCTCGTTCGTAACAGAAAAGAAAAGGGTCTACAATTAGAGGTGTACAATTTGTACCCATGGAAATACCTATGACCGTTGATAAATGGTGTTGCCAAAACGAACAAAAATATTGTCCAGGAAAAGATTGAGTACATTAACCATATCATCAAATGTACAGGAACAATGATTATTGTACGTAATATTAGAGAAGAATCCTTGCTGTTTGTTGGACAAAATGAACTGCAGACCAGAAAATTTAAAAGACCATTTAATAAGTTGTCCTAATTTGAATTTAATCAAATTATGTGGAAGGATAGTATAAAGGTAGAAAAATCATAGCTGTCGATAGATGAGACTGGTCTATGAATTGATTGTAGATAATCTAAAACTTCAATAGAATGTTTTACACTCCAGAAATAATTTACACCAGAGTTTTGAAAAGTTTTTTTTTTCACAGTATTTGATAACCAACTCCTTTATACAAGATCGGTCTTGATTAGTACATGTCAGTCTGCCATTTTGATTTTGACGTAAATTTCACGGTCCAGTGGCCTGTTTAAGTTTTCTTGCTTAGATTAATATATCTACAAGTGATAAATCAATTATATTTTGTGATTTGTCGATGATATTTGGTATATAGATTGGTCTTGATTAGTACCTGTCAGTCTGTCGTATGGCTTTTGATCTTGACCTCAGTTTCACAGTCAAGTGGCCAGATAAGTTTTCTTGCTTAAGTTTGTTTCTCTATAACTGCAAGTGATAAGTCAATTATATTTGTATATAGATTGGTCTTGGTTAGTACATATCAATCTGCCATATGGCTTTTGACCTTGACTTCAATTTCGCGGTCCAGTGCCCAGGTTGTGTTTTTTGCTTAAGTCTATTTTTCATAAACTTCAAGTGATACATCAATGATATTTGGTACATAGCTCGGTCTTGTTTAGTACATGTTAGTCTGCCATATGGCGTTTGACTTTGACATCAATTTCATGGTCCAGTACCAGGTTAAGTTTTTTGCTCAAGTCCATTACTCAATAACTACAAACAACAAAATAACGAAGTTACTGTTAAATTTAGTTTCTGCATATACGCATTTCGACAACTTGGCCTAAATTTCATGGTCTAGTAAACATGGTAAAGTTTTTCGTTTTTCGATTCTGAATAACTGTAGGTGACAGGGCAATGATATGTGTTACGTGGGTTTCTCTTAAGTAGTACCATATGTTTTTTTTGTAGGTCGATGGTATTTGGTATGTCGATTTGTCTTTGGTAGTACATGACTGTTGACTATATGACTTATTTCTGTGACTTCAATTTTATGGTCTACAGTGAACATGTTTGTTTTTCTGTTTGATTTTTCTCATCAGTTTTAAGACGAAGCAGGGACGGGCCAGACATTTATTAGGGTCCACTCTTGTATTTTTATGAATTGGTGGCCATGAGGACCATACGTGTATGGTTCCGCAGCTATTTCAGAACAAGTTTCAACATTTAACTGACATGGTATATCCTTTCCTATAATTGATTAAATATAAAGCATAACATAATACCACTATTTGCCTTAAGTACTCTTTTTATTGAAAAAAAATCAATATATACAGTAACAAATGAAAAGGAAACATCAATATTATCATATGCAATAGACTTTTTTTGCATCATTAAGTGCAGAGATAAAAGAATTGCATATCAAATGCAAAGTTTTGCTGAACTGTCCACCCTTTTACATAATGGCATTTACCATGTCATTTACCTTTTGATAAAAATCTTTGTAAAATACGGGTTTATTTCCAATGCTTATATTTTCATTCCACCATGAGGGAGCAGCAAGAAAATATTCCTTTTCTTGTCCTTTACAGTTACTTTATTTATACATTAAATACAAATTTCCAGATCAAGCCCTTACATGTTACTGATAAACTGAGTATAACATGTATAACTCATTCAGCGATGTACTCTTAGAATTTTTCTTACCGTCATGATTTTTCTATAAAATATTTCTTCTCACTCTCCTTATTGTCTCATTTGCAATTACTCCATATCCCTTCATTGCTTAATTGAATATCAAATGCAAAGTTTTGCTGAACATCTAATTTTGATAAAACTGTCAATCTTTTTTTTTCATTTTGTAATTAAAAAAATATATACATTTTTGATAAAAAAAATCTTTGTAATTTGCTTCTTTAGCAATTTACACTTTGAATCAAAACTATCCTTACCCATGTCGATTTTAATACAGCTAAAAACAAAGAAGATTAGTCATTTTAGTCCACTTTCTACATGATTTTTTGTAAAATATCTTTTCTCACTATATATATACATTTGAGTACCTATTAATTTATAAATTTTAAACTGTCAAATTTAAGGGTTGTTGACCTCAAGATAAAATTTCTTTCTGGACAAGCTACATCTTATTATATTTTACTGTCCATCCAATTTTTATCTTAAATCCAAAGCCCGAAGTTTATATCATCCTGTGGTTGCATATAAAATCTCATCCGTCAAATGAAGCGTCAAAAATTGTATACTACATATCTTTATCAATTCTGTGAGAGATTTGGTATTTATCATTTAGATTAAATTAAATATCTGAAAAGTGAATATTCAGGAATATTATCATGCTGTTCCCATATGGCTGAATGATAATTTAGTATTAGCATTGAAAATAAACCAGCATTTTGCAAATATTTTTTTTTCAAAAAGGTATATATTTTGTCTAATGAATTGCTTTCTCAGTATTTTCATGGCCAATATGTCTGTTACAATACCTGATACTTCAGAAGATACAACTAGAAGTGTTGCCATCAGAAAAGATAGCCATCCCCGCACTCACCTGTTTGACACAGAAAACAGTCGTTATAGACCCTTTGGATAATTTACTCAACATTTTTAAAATCAAATTATCGATAGTCACTATTTTTACTAAGAAAGTATACAAGGATATACGGTTGCTAGGTAGAATTTCCAAAAATGAGTGGTCTATGAGACTTTCATGAAATTTACCAAATTTGGAATCAATTATTTTGAAAATCCAATTGGTGAAAATGATTGCCCTAATAGAAACAAATCCTAACAATATGGTTGCTAGGTAGAATTCCAAAAAAATAAGTGGTCTTTGACACTTTCAGGAAATTTACCAAAATTGGAATCAAACATTTTTGAAAACCAATTGGTGGAAATGTTTGCCCCAATAGAAACAAATTCTAACAGTATGGTTGCTAAGTAGAATTCCAAAAAATAAGTGGTCTTTGAGACTTTCAGGATATTTACCAAAATTGGAATCAAATATTTTGGAAATTGAATTGGTGAAAATGTTAGTCCTAATTGGACAAATTACTACATGTATGGTTGCTAGGTAGAATTCCAAGAAATAAGTGGTCTTTAAGACTTTCAGGAAATTTACCGAAGTCGGAACCGGAATCAAAATTCTGAAACTTTATTGCACATCTGCAGACTATATGCAAAAAATTCTATCCGAAAATTAAAACACTAAACCCAAAAATGAAGGAGGAGTTCCACTGAAAAGCTCACAGTTGTCAAAATAGACATCTTGGGGCCTATTTTTTGCACCAAGACCAATATAAAAAAAATCCAAAAGCTTATTGCGCATCTGCAGCATATATGCAACAATTCTATAACAAAATTAAAACACCAAATGCAAAAATGTAGGAGGAGTTCTACTGACAAGCTCACATATATAAAATAGACATCTTGGGGCCTCTTGTTTGCACCAAGACCAATATCAAAAATCCGAAAGCTTATTGCGCATTTGCAGCATATATGCAACAATTCTATAACAAAATTAAAGCACTAAATCCAAAAATGAGCGAGAAGTTCCACTGACAAGGTCCATCTAACGGACAGACGGACGGACAGACGGACGGGACCAAAACAATATCCCCGCATTTTCTTCAGAAAAGTGCGGGGATAACAAACTGTTTCTAATAAACTTTAAACATGAGCATGTAAAAGCTTATAGTTTCAGTTGAAATATTTCACTCCATGTTTATGAATAAGAAGGGCTTGGATGTGAATAAGTTCTATAAAATGAATATCGTTTGAACATGATTTTATGCAATGAAATCGCAGAAACTCAAAAATCTACACGTTTAAGAACATATTGTTTCTGTTGTCTCCATGTATGCATGCTGTCTCGATATATCAGTGTTTGTCTGACATTTCGCCTTCTATTACTTGTTTCTAAGGTATTCGGCTTTAAACATGCTTTAGAATAGAAACGTAGCTAGAAAAATCTTCAGAAATAGAAAGATGACCTTAATATCTTACACCACGATAAAGAAATCCATCCAATAACTATTAAAGACTTTTCAGGTTTTGCATGAATGGTAGAAATACTCACCCGAGTGGAATTTGAAATTGTTCTAGACTATTTCCACGATAAGGCGCCCAATACCAAAATATTTATGAAACAGACAAGAGTGTTTTGCACAAAAGTGCTTACAAAATTATCTAACAGAATTATATTATACATGTAAATTGACATTAATCACAAAAATCATCACTCAATGTCTCACTTGAATAAAAAATTTAAACAACAACAACAACATCCAAGAGTTTGTGCAGCAGTCGATAAATATTAAAAGGAGCCAAAGTCACTAACAAAAAATGAAACAGCATGTCAGACGGTTGATCCTGTCCCATCAATCTCGTACTTTGCATATCTTCCCCTAACACGGAGAGGGACTGTTGACTTAGTCAAGACTGAAGTGAAGTCATATTTTAAAGTAGAGACGTAAAATGGCGTCACAATTCAACAACCAAAGGAAAAGGATGGTATCAAGATTCCAAAGGAACCATTTAGCATTCCAAATGAGGCTGGACTAAAATGGTACAGCGTGAAGAGTAAACGGGAATTTGGAAAACTCGCCAAGGAAAAAATACCTCAACTCTTGCCATTGGAAGGTCTCCTTGGAGGAGGAGACTCATGGCGCTGGCTGATGTTAGTTGATTAATAACTAGTATTCGGTGGGATATAGGTGAAAAAAAACCGTAAAGAGCATGAAAAGGTGTATTTCATACTGAGTTGATCTAACTTTATCATAATTTGGAATTTTTTTTCAAGGCCAGCTATAAGACGTTCCATGGTTAGACTTGGGCGTTCTCGCCTTACTAGAAAAGCCAAAAACAACTTACGACAATTAGAGATGGGTATTGACACTTCATCTGGCAATCCTACTTATTCCCCAACTGCATTATCAAGGGACGAGATAATCACAAATCACACTTCTGTGTTAGCATCATTCGGTATCAAAGTTGATGAGAATAACAGTTATCTCCCTTATATTTACTGGGTGCCTAAGCTTCACAAGAATCCATACAAACAGAGATTCATTGCAGGATCTGCCAGATGCACCACTAAGCCATTATCCAAACTCCTTACTACTTTACTGACTGCAGTTAGAGATGGTCTAAAAAGCTACTGCGAAAAAGCCTATTCCACGAGCGGCGTGAATCAGATGTGGATTCTTAAAAATTCCAAAGATCTCCTTGAACAGCTCTCCTCAAACAGTCTCGCATACTGCAATAGCATTCAAACTTTTGATTTTTCTACCCTTTATACAACTCTTTCCCATAATGAAACAGTAATTTCCGATCTGATACATCAATGTTTCTGTACCAAAAACGGAGAACGCAGGTATTCCTATCTGGTAATAGGAAAAGATAAAACATATTTTGTAAAGAACCACACTGAGTCAAGAAATACAGTGAAAATGACGTGATTAAGATGCTTGAATTTTTGATCGACAACATTTTTGTTGAATGTGGAGGCCGTGTTTTTCAACAGACAAATAGGGATTCCTATGGGAACAAATTGTGCGCCACTTTTAGCCGACCTTTTCCTTTTTTCGTATGAAGCAAAGTTTTTACAAGGGCTGATACAACAGAAACAAAAACAACTAGCCCAGACTTTTAATTTCAGCTTCAGATATATAGACGATGTACTTTCTCTTAATAACCCAAGATTTAAAGAATATTTATATCGTATCTACCCCAATGAACTTGAAATTAAAGAGACAACCGATACACCCGATTCTGCTTCATACCTTGACCTTTTGCTATACATTGACGAACATGGGCGTCTGAAATCTAGATTATATAACAAACGTGATGATTTTGACTTTCGAATTGTGAACTTTCCCTTTCTCTGCAGCAATATACCTGCATCTCCAGCATATGCAGTATATATTTCACAATTAATTCGTTACTGTAGAGCGTGCAGTACATACAGTGACTTTGTGGAAAGAGCAAAAGCACTGTCACAAAAACTGCTGAGTCAGGGATATGTTCAGCCTTTGTTACTTTCATTCCTTCAGAAATTCTATGGCCGTCACCACGACATCATAGAAAGATATGAAATGTCAGTGTCACAAATAAAAACTGACATTTTCAGCTAGATTCGCGTCTTCCCGGATTTGACATTACCGGTTTTGACTTTACCCTGGATTGACCCACTGACAGTGTGACGGGTGCTGTGCACAGAGCAGGACATGCTTACCCTTCCGGAGCACCTGATGTCACTCTTGTTTATTGAGAGTTCACACTGTTAGTGCTTTAGTTTTTTGTGTTGTATATGTAATGTTCGTGTGTTTTGTGGGCATGTGGTGTCTTTGGTCTTCCGTCTTTTGGTGTTCTTGCTTTTGCCTTGTCTCTGGACTTTGATTTGTGTAATCTTGTGCGTTGTTCCTTCGGTATTCTACTGCCGTTGTTCTCTAGAAATACCTACCATATTATATAGAAAATGGGGCACGCATGGTCACAGATTTCCTTATAACTTTGTACATTAATACCGCATACAACTGTGTCATGAGACTTGCATTCCTGTCTATATATATTTGAAATACATCACTGAGAAGATCATTTAGCCACAAACACTAGAAGTTCTGCTTCTAGGTAAATTATGTCAACGTTAATTCTACGAAAGTAATGATGATATTTTTGAAAAGTTTTTGATTCATTTTTTTGATTTTCTGAAACTCTCATAGACATGTTGATTTTTTGGAATTCTACCTAGCAATCATATCTTTTTCAGTTCTTTATATTAAGAATCCTTGTTTTCAATAGAAAGACTAAAAAATCTTTCTGTTCTAGTTCTGAGCAGCTGTTCTATCACTAGAAACACTAGTACCACTCGTAGGAAATAACCGTCAACAATGGAACCATTTCGACGACGAAAGACTATGCACCAGCAACCACTTAGAGAGATGGCACAACAAAATTAAGAAGCATGTCAATCACGCGCACCCAATCATCTTTGCCCTTATTTAACTACTGCATCAAAATCTTTCGAAGTTAACTTGTTTTTTGACATGCAGTTTTAAAGAATCACTTCACAATATTCTGAGTTTATCAGTGAAATTTTCATTGAAATCGGATAAGAATTGACCTCGCAATATTTTTTTTAAAATGTGGTTTTACATGAAACATATAGTAAAAAAAATCTTATGCGCCAACACTTTTGGCCACTGACTGTACATTTGTCACAGACAATAGAATTTATAGTATCTGTAAATGCAGAGATAAAACAATGGTACTCTATTGGTTATCAAATGCAATTTTCTGTTGAACTTCTAATTTTGACAAAATGCAAAATATCGAAGTCGATATTCGTCAGTAAATTTGTTATGATTTACACTTGCTTCAAGGGGTAACCTCTCACCAGCAGCATTAGAATGAAATGATATAAACAGCCATAATCATCCAAAAGTGGTAAAAAAAGAAGTACTGACTACCAAAAAGTAAAAATCTAGTAACTCGGACATCCATCGAGTGTTATACACGGAGTGAATGCTCAGTATTTTTGACAAAACTGTCCATATTTTTTTTCGATATATAGGAAAAAGAAGGGAAACGGGAAATGTGTCAATATACATTTTTTGTAAATTTCTGATTCATTTCCAACGTTAGTATTAGCATTCCACCATAAAAGGACTAGCAAAAATTGTTCCCATCTGCCTTTCTTTATTCCATAGCTTTCTAGAATAAGTCCTTACATTTTACTGATATGACATTTCAACACTATATCATTTATCCCTTTCAAACAATGAGTTTGGTATATCCAGCAACGTTGAATTTGTTACAGCTAAAGTAACATGATTGCTTATTTTAAGTCTACCATCTTGATGATTTTTCTGTAAATATATTTATATCTACTAATGATGTCCAAACATTTGAATAAATAAGACCATTTATTTCATAAATAATAGCTCTATTTGCCTATGGTATTCTTTATATATTTTTCAAAAAGTTTAATATATACAGAAAGAAATAAACATAAAATATGTATATTGACATACGAAAAAGTGCATTGATAAAACAATTGTTCTTCGTGGTTTCAATATCAAATGCAATCTTTTACTGAACTTTTAATTTGGCAATACCTATAACAGTCCTTTTCATATCCACCAACGCAGTAGTCAGTACCACGGTGCTGACCCGAAGGAAAAAAATAAAAAAAGTATCTACCCCTTGCATAGCTCTGTTCTTAGCTGATTTTGACTTTTCATCTGTTTGTTCTCTATCAGATTTTTGGTTTATTGTCCTCCAGATAACAAATTACCGAACTTACTGTTTTATCTGTATATGGCCATTTCAACAACTTATGTCTCTTCGGGTCATATCAAATCTAAACATTTGGAAAAATCATAAAATCAAAAATGTTCGAAACACTGATAGAGGATAAACATCAAATATGATCTAAATGGAATGAGGGATACACTTATTAGTTTTCAAAAAAAATTACAAAAATTTAGATATTGCAAGTTTCCAAATGTTTTGATTTGATCTGCACTGTAAAGACATAAGTTGTCGAAATTGTCATATGCAGAACTTCGGTATTTTGTTATTTATTACGACTGGGTCGATGCCTCTGTTGGTAGACTGTTAGTTCCCCAAGGGTATTTGCCAATCCAGTAGTCAGTAGCTCGGTGCTGATCCAAACCGATTTTCAAATTTGCAATATATGAATTTTAAGATGTCGGTTACAATTAAGGAGTATCTCCCTTTTACATAGATCTATCCTCAGCTGATTTTGACTTTTCATTTAAATCTGTTTGGTTATTTGTACTCTACCATATTTTACAGATTTTTGGTTACTGGACTTCCCAATGTTTGATTTGATCTGCACTGAAGAGTTGTCAAAATGGCCATATGCAGAAACAAAATTTACAGTTACTTCGGCATTTTGTTATTTTTCATTTTCATTCTCAGTTTCACGTGAGTTCACACTGTGAGTGCCTTGGTTTTGAATTTTATTTCTGAGCTTTGTATCTGTGTAAAGTCATTGTTTTCTGTGTCCTCGTTTTGGACATGTCTTTGGATTTCGATTTTTGCAAATTTTTGTAAATTTTATTGAAAACTAAGAAGTATCTCCCTCATGCAAAGCTCTGTTCTTAGCTGATTTTGACTTTACATTTAGATCATATTGGTTATTTGTTCTCTATCAGTTTTTAAACATGTTTGAGTTTATGGTCTTCCAAACGTTTAGATTTTATCTGCCCTGATGAGACATAAGTTGTCGAAATGCGCATGTGCAGAAAATTAATTCACAGCGACTTCGGTATTTAGTTATTTGTAAATATCGCTCCCCTGTTCCTTTACTTCGGTATTCTTCTGCCCTTGTTAAGAAAGTATTCCATTTTGATAAAAATCTGTTTAAAATGTCGCTTTATCCATGTACTTTTAGAATTAAAACAAAACCTATCCACGTCGTTTTAATCCAGCTAAAAAACAAACAACGTAGGTAATTTAAAGTTCACCCTCTCTATGATTCTATCTTTAATGTTTTTTTTCATTCCATATATACAATATTTTACTGTCCATCCAAATAGCCTGTGTTTTACAAGTGTTTATTTTAAGTACATAGTCCGAAAGAAGTATGGCCATTTACACAATGACCCAAAATAGGAAAAAAATCACGCCTTAATGGCCATACTTCTTTATTTCACTCTGTGGTTGCATGTAAAACGCTTCGGTTGACTGGAACGGCAAAATATCAAAATTAATTTTATAACAGACTTATATAAAATTAAGTTGGTCCCTTATGTAATATTACCTTTGGCAATAAACCAGCATTTTTCAAAGATTCTTCTTTGTCAAAAAAGTATATATATTTTGTCTCATGAGTTGTACTCTCAGTATCTTCATAATCAATATGCCTGATATAATTAGATACATCGGATGATATAATAATCCTTCAACATGAGTATGTAAACGCTTACAGTGTAAGTAATAATAAATCACCCCATGTTTATGAATTAAGAGGACTTGGATGTGAATTATATAGTTCCCTAAAATAACAGTTGAAATCGCACGAGCAGAATTTGAAATTGCGCAAGATTAATTCCACGAGGATGAACATTATAACAAAATATTCATGAAACAGCCAACAACGTTTTGCAAAAACATGTTTACAAGATTACCAAACAGAATTATAATATACATGTAAATTGGCATAATTACAAAAAAATCCATGATAACAATTTAACAATATTTGAATTTCAACACGCAATGTCTCACTTGAATAAAAAAACACAACAACAACATACAAGAATTTGCACAGCAATCGATAAAAAAAAGAAACAGCATGGTCAGATGGTTGATTCTGCCACCATCTACCTCGTACTTTACATATCAATTCCCCGACCCCGGAGAGGAATGTAGACTTGGTCGATATGTTATGTTTGTGGACAACCCAGCTTAAAAAAAATATGTAAAAGAGGGGATGGATGTGGCGTTGTTCAACATTTAACAAGTGAATTCCGTTTAACCCGGTGATAGGGGCCGTCTTGAACTTACTATGAGGTAAGAGCGTTTCCTCTTTGTTGAATGGTTGAAGGTCTCATGGTGACTTCAAGATGAAGAACAACAATGGAAGCGTTGTTCCATTTGCTTAATCTTTATTTATAGGGATTTTGTCCCATTTACTCCATATCGCTTTATTTGTTTAGTCAATAATAAATGTTGAAGAAGACTCTAGTGAAGTCATATTTTAAAGTAGAGACTTAAAATGGCGTCACAATTCAACAGCCAAAGGAAAAGGATGGTATAAAGATCCAAAGGGAACCATTTAGCATTGCAAATGAGGCAGGACTAAAATGAAACAACAAAGAGTAAACGGAGTAAACAGGAATTGGGAAAACTCGCCAAGGCCAAAATAAATGCCTCAACTTTTGCCATTGGAAGGTCTCCTTGATGGAGGCGACTCATGGCGCTGGCTGATGTTGGTTGATTTGCCACTAGTATTCGATTGAATTAAGTTGAAAGAATTGCAAAAAACGTGAAAGATGTATTCCATATTGTATCGATCGAACTTATCAACCTCATAATGTAGAGATTTTTTTCAAGGCCTGCTTTAAGACATTGCAGGGTTATACTTGGGTGTACTCACCGACTACAACCGTGTCATGAGAGTACCATTCCTGGTCTATGTTGATTAGGAATACATCACTGAGAAGATCATCAATCCACAAATACTAAAACAGTGAAATCTGCTTCTATGTTACGTATGGTCAACGATGACTCTACTACGGACCTTACAAAGGTATGGGACAAGAAAAGATCAATTGCATTTCTTTGGACTTTGATTTTTGTAATCATCACTTCCCTTGTTCCTTCAGTATTCTGCTGCCGTTGTTTTTGACCACTTGGCCGGTATCTCTGCTGGTGGACGGTTCGTTCCCGAGGATATCATCCGCTCAATAGCTTTAGTTTACTTTAGCCATGAGAATAAAGAATCAGAATGAACGCATACTTGCTGGGACGTCTCCCCGGTTAAACTTCAATCAATGGTCTTCTTCCATTTATGACTATTCCACAAGGTTTTCATCACATTCGTACCAAATTGTATTCTTTGTCTATTTCAAATCTTTATTTTTTTCTACAAAACATGTGTATATGTCCATATGCTTTCATTTACCATTACCAACATCAGTGACTGATTCGCATTCTCTAGAATATAAATGAACAGCAATATTGTTAAGGATATACATGTATCAAACCATAGACTGTTCAAACCTGTCCGAAAATCAGGCAACGAACCTGACAATCGGACATTTCTCAAAATTAAATTTATCAATAAAGGCTTGGAGGCCTTACATCTCACCAAAATTCCACACATCAAAACAGTGACATCAGTGTTTCCACCTTATTCCATTTATTTCGTAGTCCTACACTAAACCCATTGCAACTACCACAGATATTGCGAGATTTCAATATTGACGACTGCAAAGCGAAACAATCTAACAGCGCTTTCTCCAGTTTCCCCTTCAATTACAGTCCGGCTGGACACGTGATAACCGGTAACCTAGATATTGTAGACAAGATCAAACTACGAGAAGTCTTTTCAAAAGCTCCTTAACTCCGGGAACCCCAAATAGCAACTGTATTAACAACTTCAAAATTTTGATGGATACAGTTGAGGACTATGCGATGAAGTGGGCAAAGAAGTAGAGAAGATGTCGAAACGCTGTGCGATTGGATCGGGTGTATAAAGTCGTTAATAGTGATCGTATTCGGCGTTTGAAAACAACAATGAAATCCAGAAATCCCAGTATATTTGAAGATCCCCTCGTTAGAAAAATATACATTAACGAAGATGGGCGTTTGAAATCTAAGCTATATGACAAACGTAATGATTTTAATTCAAAGTGGTGAACTTTACCTTTTTGAGCAGCAATATACCTACCTCTCCAGCTTATGGAGTGTACATTTCACAGTTGATTCGTTACTGTCGAGCATGTAGTTTATATAGTGATTTTTTAATAGAGCAAAAACACTGTCCAAAAAGCTACTAAGTCAGGGATTTGTTCATCCTTTGTAATTTTCATCCCTTCAGATATTCTATGGCCCTCGCCATGACATTATTGACAGATATGACGTGTCTGTGTTCCAAACGAAAACAGACATTTTCGGCTAGATTTCTCGTCTTCACTGATTTGATATAACCGTTTTTGACTCAACCCTGGATTGACTAACTGATAATGTGACGGGTGCCGCTAGTGGAGCAGGACATGCTTACCCTTCCGGAGCACCTGATGTCACTCCCGGTTTTCTTTGGAGTTCACACTATGAGTGCCTTAGTTCTTAATGTAGTCTTTTTATTATTGTGCATTGCCTCACGTCCTTGTTTTGTCTTTGTTTTTCTCTGTTGCTGCTTTTACCATGTCTTTGGACTTTGGGTTTTGTGATCATCACTTCCCTTGTTCCTTCGGTATTCTACTGCCGTTGTTTTTGAACTCTTCTTAGACCCAGACAGACTTCTTCTTATTTTAGTTATCAACTAGATGAAGGCTGTCCACGATCTCACACTCTGACTAGGCTTACACTACCTCTTAGACAACATCGACAAATCCTAATTAACCAAACAGCTGATCTGCCTTGATAACAACAATATCTAAGGATAGGCATAGCACAGATCATAGCAAAACAAGACTTTCACTGGATGGGGTAGGGGAACCGACACCATTGTCGCGATTATTGTGCGCGGATGGAATACGATCTAGACAGAATTTCCACGATGAAAACAACTACCTGCTGGTGACTGAGACTTCGGCGATACACAACATCAATGGTCCAAAATGCACTGTACGTAATGGCAAAAAAAATCTCGATTTTACTTCGATTATGATGGCTTTCTAAAGGTTCAGTAAATTGTGTGCTGCTAGATTTAAGATTTTATACAACATTTAAAAACTACAGAGTCTCTGATACGTGTTATCATGAACTTTTGTTAGCACGAGTTGAAGTATCTAGTGGATATCTATAACCGTTGACGACGTCGTTATTTTAATTGAGTCAGTGGACAAGTTTTGGATTTTCTTAGAGAAGACGGGTGGCTGTATGATCCATGCTCGAAGATTCTTGAGATGAAAGACACATGTATCGACGGGCTTAGTTAACTTAACGACAGTTCCAAAACGTGACGGAGCATTTGTTTGTCAAAAAGTTAAAGATACTGGTTCAAAATTACCAAAGTGTTGGAGTCACAATAGTCTATTGTACCGGCTCACCGATCAAAAACATCTCGTCATACGCTTTTATTATGAATGCGTTTGAAAAGGTCAAACTTATAAACTTCATGAGTAGCGATCAAAGGACGTACGAATATCATCCGTCTGTCCTTAGAGGCAAATATGTGACGTTATTCACCATTCGACAGCTCTATATCACCCAAGCCCTGTAAAAATGATATTCTGGGAGCGCTGGACTGGTTTGGGAAGCACGGCCATTGATTCAGATTTGTAATGGAAACACAAAAAGCGCATAATTTTGCAAAGTGAAACCCGGCTGCAGTAGTGGTATCTGCCTAAACCGTTCCTTGCTGATATCCAAATTGTATTCCATGAGAGACCTGACATAATCTTAAGACCCAACTGCCCATTTTTGAACGTCCCTCTCCTATACTTGCTAATATAATTTAAATTGGCGATGCATAGACGCCAGTCGCGTCGATCACATGGTAGAGGAGGATCACTTCAGAAATCCAAGGTTATGAGCACGCCTTAAAAATATACAACCGCTTCGATATGGTCATTTACATTTCCCTTGGCCCTGGTACCATATGCGGTCTGTCTTGGTCGCTAGAGGAATCATTTCTTCTGTCTTGGTATCCGTTTCTTGGTCTGACGGTGCTATACCAAGAAGCGCAATAACCCAGAATATATGTGGTTAGAACCGACAAAAGGTAGAAAACTACTAAAAGAATCAGCTGCGTCAGCCCTGTATAGACCCTATTGAGTGAGGACATGGGTAAACATGTACCGTTGAATGATTCTACCACTAGGACACTCCTCGCTTCTCTAGTTCAAGGAGTCAAGTGACGAATGTTAATTAATAAGTGATTCCCTTTCGATGCATTGATGATTGATCTTTTCGTATAGAACTTTTTCAGTTGACAAACGCGACTCAAAAGTCATATATGAAAGGGACTTAATTTTTTGTCTGAAATGTTTCTTAGATACTTTTCTAGTTCGTCTTGTTTTATCTGATTTAACAAGGATACTTTGTTCATTTTTTAAAAAAATTTCATCACTCTATGATATCCGCTGCGTTTTTGGGCGCGTTTTTTCGCTGACAACTTTGGTGAGGAAATATCATTTGAAGACACCCAGGCAGAGTTGTCATTAGATAAATCGATAAAGAAATTTAATCATGAATTAAAAGAAATCAATCAAAAAAGGAGGGAGAAGCGATGTACAAACAATTACAATTACTAGTATCATATAAATAGATTTTCATGTCCATTTTTTTTAATTATTAAACGAAGGGAAATTGTAAAATATTCAAGGTTCATCTTATTTATCTATATTATTAGCAAAATATATTTTATTTTGAAGCAAATGAAGTTTAGCTTTGTGGTGCAAATAAAAGATTGTTTTAATGAAATATAAATTTATGCAAAAGCAATGCACCTTTGCTCTGCATGCATAAAAATATCTTTCTTAATTCATGTTCTCCGTTTATAACTTATTTAGTTTGCTTCAAGTAAGTACAATTTTAGAAATTAAAGGACATATATCTGTTTAAATATTTATTTTGCAGCTTTTCAATGGCTTAATGCAAACTTTAATTGTAACATGTATAGACGGAGAGCATGCAATGCAATATTACGGTAATAAATGATTCAATGAAGGAAAAGAATATGCAAATAGGGAACATTTTCATTTGGATGAGTTGATTAACCGACGTCTGACACAAATATATGTTTCTTATTTTAAATCAAGATTAAAGGCGATGATCCTTGTTCACATTTTGTGATTTTAATACAAAATTTAGGGTCATCAGACCAAATCTGGATGATTTATATTATGATAAACCACACTACTTCACCTTTCAGACATTCAACACAATACAAAATCATCGCAGTCACTCTGCGTGTAAACGGTTTAACACGGAGACCAATGCAAAGTTATTAGAATGTGAAAGACAATTAGTTATGAAACCGGCACGCGCCAGCCGCGAGCTTAAATTTCAGAATATACCAAATTAACTATAGTAAGCTTAGATACTATTAAATTTCAGAGCTAATACTTATCCATCTCATCAAAGATCAAGATAATAGTAAATTTAAGCCCCCATCGAGGTGACTTTAAGAAAGACAATTAATAGTTTGATATTTTTCATTGCAGGGGATCATCCCAATTCAGTTTTACTGAATTTAAGTATAGAATTTCGACCCTATTTGTCAAAACTATTATCAATCAGAATGTTTGTACAGGGGGTAAAACCGTTCGTGCATTGTAGTCCCTAACAGTGAATCTTGTGTTTGAAGGCATTGCAGTGAGCATGCAACTGATTGGAATTTATTTCCTGTGTCACATCTAATTACGAAAAAAAAAAGAAAAGGATAGAGTGGTGTCACAAATTCTCAATTAATGATATACAAGAAAAATTATGGCCAGTAATGGAAAATCAAAAACGAACCATGACACCAAATCTACGAGAATAAAAAAAAATCAAACTTAGTGTAAGAAAAATATATTAAATGTAAAAATGATAAAAAAAAACAATAAGCCTATACAATTAGACAATTGAAATAAAAAAGAAGCAGAAAATCAATTCGATCAGATATAAAAATGTACAATTTCCTAATTCGGTAAACAAAACTTTTACCTTTATTTATTTATTTATTTTTATTTATATTTTTGCCGTGTAGTGCTTAAATAACAAAATACTGAAGTTACTGTAAATTTAGTTTCTGCACATGGCCATTTTGACAATTTATGTCTCTTCAGTGCATATCAACACCCACGGACAAAGATTTTCAAGAGGGAGATATTCCTTAGTTTTCAGCATTTTTTCTAAAATTTAGATATTGCAAATTTAATTAAATGTCTCGTGTAATCTTACTTCATAACTGATACTTTTTAAAATATTCTGACAGTTGAATTACATAAAAAAAAATACTTTGAAAATTAACTTAAAAGCATTAATAAAAAAAAGTCTACCTAACATGATTGGATAAAAAACATTAAATAAAACCTATCATTTGTGGAGTGAAATATTCACTGGATACAAGATTAAGATGGCAACATCTACATCTTTCATTTTACCAGATTTGTCATTATCTAATGTCATCAGGCTAATGTCCAGAATAAATCACAACTAAAAGCCCAATGGTCCAAAAGTAAAAGCTGGTTTTTGTGTCTCCTCGAGTTCTACCTGATGATATCCACTCTTCATATCACTGACGGTGTAGTAGTAGCTTCCGCCAAGGGCTTCTTGGATCTCTTCGCTTCTAGAAAGAGCAAAGAAGTCTTTGATTGTCATGGTATTCTGTTGTCTGAGTTGTCCTTCTGTTATCCTTAATATTGTTGTTGCTATAAGTTGAGATTCAAAAGTGTCCAGTTTTTCGTGAAACGACATTTCTTTGTCGTTTGTCCGTACATAGTAGCCTCGGATCCATCCGCTTGGTTAAATTGACCCCTTTCAAGTTTCCGGAGTTAGCTACCCTTGATTAAAAATAATTTTTTAACAAATAGTATAACGTAAGGGTTGCAGAAAATGCTACAATTTCCGATTGAAGAAAGTCTCGGCCAAATCACTTTGATATGATATTGATACAATATCTGGGAATAATACAGCATACATTTCAGGGTGCGCACCTACACAAGTAAGACGCAGGCAATTGTGAAATTGGAGACGAGATAAAAAAATTTTAATGGTGTGTACAAAAGCGGCACAAAGGGGTTTGAGAGGATTGCTTTGGGTTGCCCATTTGGTATATGCGTTTCATTTACATCGTACTAAGTGCAATAACGCAAGGTAGCTCATGTTTCTCCTCTGTAGTTCAGAATAACTTGATACCGCTATATATTTGTAACTTTAGTTCTTCTTGTAAACTTATGACAAATAAAAATATTTGGAAGACCAGTAATCTAAGATTATCGAAGGATATTAGAAAGTTATATCGAACACTCTAAAAGAAATGCAAAAATCAACTTATGTCAGAGCTTTGCACCAGAGACATACTCCTTACTTTTAAAAAGAGTATCTTACAAAAATTTGTATTTTGGACATAAAACCGGTCTTCCAGACCAGCAACAAAGTATTTGACAATTTGAATGGTGTGTACCATGTGAGACTAACAAAACTGAATAGCAAAGCTGTTTCTGTTGATGACCACTGTCATAACTTATGTTACTTGAGATCAAATCAATATTCAATAGCCCTTTTCAAAAAGTGGTGATATCTTTTCCTTGAGTGGGACTCTCCTGTCAATTTAATTTGCAACACCTTTGACTTCCGGTTATCAACACTCTTACAAATATTTTAAAAATTAAACTATCCTATAAATTCTGTAAACAGAAATTTAGAATAACAAAATTAGGAAATTATGGGTCATTATATTTATATATTATCCAATTATCAAATATTTATAATATTTGACTTGATAAACTACAAAAATTAAAATGGTGCTATCAAAAAAGTAATATAATAATTATTGTCCAGTTTTAAAAACCAGAATTTAATGAAAGCTAATTGATGATTGTATCTAAATGCCAAAACAATAAAGTGTGAACCAGTTTCTTTTTTGAAAAGGCCTATATAGTGGAATTACACTTATCCTCATCAGCATTTACTCCCATGACAAGTTTAAAGCAAACAACAAGAGATTTCAATTAGTTTGCCTTGACTTTTTGTTTAATGTAATATTAATAATGTCAAGCATGTTTTGCACATTTTGTATCTGATGTAGAGGGTTCATTGAGGAAAATCATTTAAAGTCTGTATGTTTCTTCTGTTGGCCATCTTTGGCCTTAATTTCCCTTTTCACTATTCGATAGGCTGGACATACCAAGTGAAATAAATGGAATATTTTGGCCATGGTTGTAGTATTTTTGATAAAGAATATATCAGAATGAATACGGGGATTATTAATTCGTTTTTTTTTCTCAAAGAGTCCAATGATAATATAGATAGCAAACGAAACAAGAGACGAAGCGGTAATCTCTAAAACTATGAAGATACTTTAAAAACAAACGGTAAAAACATAGGAAGGGGACAAAAGAAATGGCACTGCAAGATACAAGTATTTATAATCTTGAAACTTTAGCCACACTAAAAGCGGAAAGTCTGATATGGAGTAAATTTTGGAAATTTGAATAGTAACATTGCAATAATGTGTGACATTTTCATTTCGATGAATTAAATACCAGAACAACTGAGGACTAAGCATTACTGCAAGACAGGTTTATTCGGATAGATCTGGAATATGGAAAACTCTGAACGAGAGATTTTCAGAGATGTGTGTTAAGTTTCTTTACTGAATAAGTAAAAGTGTTGGTAGTTTCGAATATGACTCTTCTCTGGATTGTCAATAAATAAAAGGTATCGTATCAACAATTATTTGTCCTTCAAGTTGTTTGCTTGCATGCTTCAAGACCTGATAAATATAATTTTCCTTTTCTGTTATCTTTGTGTTCGTGTCATTCTGTTCATGCTGTCAATCATTTGTTTGAAATCGCAAATCATATCAATAGTTCAGTGGTTAGTTGAAAGTAAATTTAGATTATGTAAAGGTTGAAACATAATTTTGATCATGTAGAGGTTGCCCTGAAGGGCACCACTACTATATTGTATATTATACATACATACGCTATGATTATTCAGATTTTCATTGTAAAATCACTTTCAGTATCGTGGTATCCTTCAATTAATGAAAGAAAATTAAAAACTAAATGAATTTCCATAAAGACATACATCCCCAGCAATGTACAACAAGATTTGACAGTACGAGTTATCTCGCATGATCAGTCGTCTATATCGATTTTCAAACCACGAAATCGGCTAATGTGACCACATGTGTTGATAAACAAACAAATTTTATCAGCTACTAATTAAGACCGCGGGTGACAAGAACATCCATTTCAAGTTACGTAAGTAAAGATACGATGTAAACGTTTTAATTTTTAGCTAGATGAGAGTACCGAGAACCAAAACCAATTTTCTATTGAGGCGCTCTTTCAAACTTTTGCCGTTCTCGGGGTCATGGAGGTGCTTCGTAACGAATTTTTGCAAGATTTTTTGCAAAAGGCAAATCCATTCAAATTGCATTCACATGACAATTCAATGGTTTAAAAAATGTATTAGACATACTACAAATCGATTTATTCAGACTCGTTGAAACAGTTTTGATAAAATTTGGGTGCATTTCCAAAATTGATCCGCTGAGGGAACAAAATGCAGTGGAAAGTGGCCGTATGTTTTTGCAAAGTACATATGAATTAACCAGGTTGTTTTTTTTTTTTTTTTCAAAACGACTTGTAATTGCTCATAATGTTAAAAATTATTAAATGAGTACATTTTTCATCCGACGGGAAAATCAACAGATGAAATCAAAATATGTCCATATTAAGAAAATACTGTTGATCTAGGCCTACAGTCTAAAGCTTATAATCCAAGTACATTAAACTGATAGAAGAGAAAGATATAACTGTTCTGATCGAGTCATGAACAGCAAACAAAAAACGATATTTTCTTTATCTTCAAATCTTTTATCTTAACTAACTGCACTATCGGTATTACTGTGCATGTACATGTATATATGGGTTTGGGACAAGAGGGGTCTCATTAATAGGCTAACAACCTTTAATTTTCCAAAAACAGTTATCAGTAAATTTAAATCCAAGATAACAGCCACAAAACAAGTAATACACTCTTTCTGATAAGCAGCAAACGGTGCATTTCATTTCCCTTTTACATGCAGTTATCACAAAGCACTTGAAAATTTAACAGAACAGAAAACACCAAAATGGTAAGAAAAAAAATTGACGACCAGCTCAAAATGCCCAAAACACATTAACAGAAAAGGTCTATGATTCAGTGGGCCAAGATATCGGCTTCTCTGAACTTTGTAAGACATCCAATCTCTTGTATACGGTCCGTCTAAACACCGCTTAGCCTGGGCTAAGTGCATCTAGCCTCAAAAATTGCACTTAGCCCTATATATTGCATTTTATCATAAATAGCATATGCACCATGGTAAACATATTCATAAAATGATAAGGTGGTTAAATTTTTAGAGACTTTGTCAAAGAAAGAAAGAAGATGTTGACTATCAAAGAAACTCGTGACATGCATTGTCGGAATCTTCTGTGTAACTCAATGGGTTTATTTTTCTTAAATGAAATCAACGGAAATGGCGAAAAAGATCTTCCAGCGACGCACGTCCGTGTCTGTAAGTTTATTTAGCACGATTATCTTGTTGCTTGGGTTGGGCGAATAGATTACTTTATTTTCATGTAACTTATTTTTTTCTGCGGAAATTCAGAATTTTACATGAAACAAAATAAAATTTTATGACTTCCCCTCTTTATATTGCCCTATGGATTATTTACATCTTGATCAAATTAACATATTTAACAAATAAAACACAGCGGGATTACATAAGTTATTACATAAGTCTTCTGACATAAATTTAATATATCATGATTTTTTTCTGAAAAAAAATTTTGCACATTAAGAAAACATTATTTTATGGCTTAACACACTAAGCTTTCACAACAATTCTCACTAATGAATGTTTCGTATCGATGTGTTTTACTATTTTTTTCTGTAATGATACCAATTCGAACCCTTCGTCACAATAGTTACCACCTTTAAGAAAAGTATACGGCATGTCTGCACTTCATCCATATTTGAAAACTCCACTCTTAAACTACTTAATTGACATTGAAACCAAGCTTATCACAATGGTCATCGGTTGGTCCCCTTTCACATTAGTCCATATTACAGTACAGGAGGTTCACATATTATTCAAATTGGCCAAGAGAAGACCAGACACATGCATAGTTTGAATATTGGATCCTATAGAAAAAAAAATAAAGATCTCCTTGTCTGAAACCATTAAGTACTTGGAACAAGACTTGGTGACAAAAGTCCTCTGATGTCTCCCTTAAAATGTCACGGGTCCTTTGAAGAGTTTGAAATCAAAATGGTGTGTTTATGGTTAAGGGGGTTACCAGTAGATGTGTAATGAAATCAAATTGAATAACAACAGAAGTCCATTGACTTCTGGTAATAAGGATTCTATCATGGTCATAGCCGATGATGTTGTTTTTATTGGAGAACGACTGAGGCTCCCCGGGGAGCTTCTTGTTTGAGGTTTCAATTTTTATCTGTTAGCTTCCTTGGTTTTTCTTGGTAAAAAAACTTAAAATTGTCATCTGTTGGTCCCCTTTCACATTAGTCCATATTACAGTACAGGACAATATTATATTGTAATATTGAATGTTATATTGTAATATTTGAATTTAATTTAGAAGGTAATACTATAAAATGTGGAAAAAATGAAGTTAACCTCTTATACCCCATCACACTAGGAAACGATCGCACAACGACTAAGAAAAAACTGGGATCGTGGTGCGATCGGGGTAATCGCAGTAAGGTCATAGTAGGGTCGTAGAAAGGTCTTCATGGTCGTGATGGTCGTGGAACAATTTTGAACATGCTTAAAAAATCGTAGTGCTGTCGTGGTGAAATTTTGTCGTAGTAATGTCGCACTAGAGTCGTAGTGCGGTCGCGGAAAGGTCGTTTCAAGGTCTTCATGATGGTGGTAGCATCGTGGTGGGGTCGTGAAATGCCAATTACGAAGATTGCGCTACGATCACAGTACGATGCTACCACGATCCCATTACGACCATTCCGATTCTATTACGATCTCATTACGACGATTCGGATACTACTACAACTATTCCACGTTTTTGCCACGACCACACAGCGATTGAACTACGATATAGAAGACCTTAGTACGAGTTCACGACGACTTTACCACGACTTTACTGCGATCACGCAATAACCGTACCATAGGAAAAATAAATACTGACTTGCAAAATACCAGAGAATCAATTCGTATGAGCATTCGACTGTAAAAATGGGATGCGAAACCAAGAGCTTCTGTTGCAGACGTTTCTGATATGCAATATATCACCCTCTTAGACCAAGCAACCATCTTTCCATTCTGTGATTTGGACTCTCAGACTGCATTCATGGTTACTGATTATTTTCATGAACTACTAAGAAAACGAAGAAAATGCAGTACATCATGATCACTCTGCGGGCTATTACTGTAATATTTCGCTGAAATGCCTCTCCCTTACCACGCTTTTTTCACAGGTTTTGCTGATATGAGTGGAATGTTGTTGTAATCAGTGAAACTTCAGGAAAACGGATAAATTATATGTTGCATAGTATTTATACCAAACAAAGGCAGTAGAATACCGAAGGAACAAAGAATAAGATTACATAAATCAAAGTCCAGAGGCAAGGCTAAAGTAAGAATACTAGAAGACGGCAGACCAAAGATGCTACACAACCACAAAACGCAAACACTACAAATACAACAATAAAAACTGAAGCTCTAACAGTGTGAAGTCTCAAAAGAGTGCTCCGAAAGGGTCAGTTTGTCCTGCCCTGCATACAGCACCCGTCACAGTCAATGAGGCATTTATGGGTTTGGAAGATCTGTTTGGTTGCTGATCGGTTAATGTCATTCTCAAATCCGTAGATAGACCCAATAAAATTGGTCAAGATTGTGGTGACATCGTCATAGAATTTTAGGTCGTATTGGAATCGCGGTTTCGTCGTTACGAGAGCGTAGTAAGGTCGTGATGGAGTCGGGATAATCGTGGTCAGGTCGCAGTAATGACTTGATGGTCGTAGTGACGTCGTGGCTTAGTCGAAATGAGATCGTAGTTGGTTCGTAGCATGATCGTGGTATGCTCGTAGTATGGTCGTGGTAACATCTTGGAAGTGTCAAAATTTTGCCGAATGTACCACGGCTTCTCCACGACCTTTAATTTATTGTAGGTTGTAGTCATATGAAGGTCTTCATGGTCGTGGCGCATTAGTTGTAACTTTTTGATTTTGAGTTTATTTAATGCTAATATATCAAATATTTGTAAAAAGGCGTTACGGCAGTTAAACGTACATTGTACGAAAGAGAACTGGATAACACCTCAAAAGATTGGGTAGATTAACCTATAGTCCATGGACTGGAATAACCCCCCGTGCACCACCCCCCCTACTTCCCAATCCCACCCATTTTTTTTAGTCCGCTAACATCCCCTCACCAAAATAAAACGTGTTAACACGAGCATAACCTGCACGCACTGGTGGAACAGGGCCCATTTCTAGACCCACCTACCGAAAGTTTGGAAAATTTCGTTTTTCGTTCATGTTTTTTTTCAGTTGCTTCAAAATGTTGACCAACTGGTTCCCAGTTATAAAAACGATAAAATGATTGCTTATTGTATGAGCTTTACAAAGAACACAAATTTTTACAATTTATATGCCCAATACGTTCCATAGCGCTATTAAACGTACCCCTACCCCTATGAAATATTGACGAAAATTTATATATGTTTATTGAAATTGCGTAAGTTTGATGGTCTAGAGGACCCGAAATGCATCTCGATTCGTAATGAAAATTGTTTTTAGCTTTTCAATCTATTTACTTGAATATAAAACATGTTAACCTAATGTTAACATATTTTTAATGACCAAAGTTTTATTTTCAAATAGACCAAATAAATGGATCTTTGTGAATATTTCCGATTTTGACTAAGTTTTGTCATGCTTTTGCCTAATATTACTTTTAAGGAAACAAATATCAGTTAGGTATCAAATGAAAGCTTATTATATTTGCTTTACAACTATTACAAATAATGGCCATTCTTATGTAATATAAACATCATGCACCAATAAAAATTACCCCTACCCCAACAAATTTACTGTAAAATTGTCAATTTTTTTCTCTATGTTCGCATAAATATAACCAGAGCACGCAAAATGTGTGTTGTATATGACAATGTTGCGTAAATTATGTCATGATTTCGTATTTTAACAGCCATTTGTTGACTTAAACTCAATATTTTGCCTGAAATTGATTAAAATGGTAATTTTCAACACTTCAGATTTGCCAAAATTTCACTGTTAAATCGTTATATATGCCAAATCTGGAGGATATATCTGCAGATATGCCAATTTATTGTTCTAAGCGATACATTAGTTGTGTGAAAACATTGTTAAGAAGAACACGAAGTGTTTGATGTGACTCTAAATACCGAAAATCTTACCCCTACCCCAACAAATTTTCCTTAAATTGTCATTTTTTGTCTATGTTCGCAACAAATTAACTCAAACACACGAAATGTGTGTTGAATACGACAATGTTGCATGAATTACATCACGATTTGGTAATTTAACAGCCATTTGTTGACTTAAACTTAATATTTTGCCTGAAATTTACGAAAAATGGGAATTTTCAACATTTCAGATTTGGCCAAAGTTCACTGTTAACCCGTTATATATGGCAAATCTAGATGATAGATCTGTAGATATGCCAATTAATTGTTCTTAACGATACACGAGTTGTCTTAAACCCGTGTTTAGAATATCAAGGGGTGTTTAATGTGACTCTGAATACAGAGAATCTTACCCCTACCCAAACAAATTTTCCCTAAAGTTGTCAATTTTTTGTCTATGTTCGCATAAAAATAACCAGAACACGAAAATGTGTGTTATATATGACAATGTTGCTTGATTTGCATCATGATTTGGTATTTAAACAGCCATTTGTTGACTTAAGCTCAATATTTTGCCCAAACTGATGAAAAATGGGAATTTTCAACATTTCAGATTTGTCAAAAGTTCATTGTTAAATCGTAATATATGTCAAATCCGGAGGATTCATCCGCAAATATACCATTTAATTGTTCTAAGCGATACATTAGTTGTCTTAAAACACTATTTAGAAAAACAATGAGTGTTTAATGGGACTCTAAATACCGAAAAACTTACCCCTACCCCAACAAATTTTCCCTATAATAGTCAATTTTTTTACTATATTCCCATAAAAATAACCAAAAACTCGCAAAATCTGCATTGCATATAACAATGTTGCATAATTTCTATCAAGATTTGTCATTTTAAGTCCCACTTGTCAGCTAAAACTCAATATTTTGTACAGAATTGATGAAAAATGGGAATTTTCAGCATTTCAGATTTGTCCAAAATTCACTTTTAAATAGTTATATGTGGCAAATCTGGTGGATTTATATGCAGATATGCCAAATCATTGTTCTAACCGATATATAAGTTATCAAAAAACAATGCTTAGAAAAACAAGGAGTGTTCAATGTGACTTTGAATACCGAAAAATTTTACCCCATACCCCAAGAAAATGATGCTGAAAAATCCCCAGAATATGCCTGTCTGAAAATATATATGCACAAAACATATTAATGTTTTACTTTCTTTTAAAAAATGCATTTTATATATCGCAATATGCAATTTTAACGCCAAAATTTGGGCGATTTTTGTGAAAAATGGGAATTTTCAGCATTTCGGAATTTTACAGAATTCCGAAAGTTGAATTGTTGTATAACTGCCCATAAACCATGGGCATGATCTTATTTGTGATATATGGAAGTCTCTGTCTATTTTGGTGTTTGAAATGATATGTTATTGGACCTTTATACAATGTTTAAGCTTTTCAAGCTGAATAAAATGAAATGAATTGTCTTGAATATTTGTGGTAAGGGGTAATATGTTTGGAATTTATGAGACTGTAGTTAGTCTAAAATGTTTAAAAACATATTTTGTTATGGCTCAGATATAATGAAACGATATTTAATCAACATTTTCATGGTTATATATCAATTTCATGAAGTTTTTGCATCTCAAAGTCAAAACAGCAGAAATTCTGAAAAACGGAAAAGTCCCATTTTGCATACAATTTCGAGCAGAAGAGTCAAAAAGAGACCCCTTAAAAAGTTAAAATCTACTTAAATGATCTTCTGCATGCCAGCTTTAGTGAAATACATACTAGAATTCCAATTAAACATTATTTTTTTATTATTTAGAGCCTGAATATTTCATATTTTCCCTTATTTTTTAGGGGAGGGGTGCTAATTTTGACATTTCTGAACCTACAATACGTCTGAAACTAAAATATTTGCACATGATTTGTTGCTAACATATCATAAATCATTATTACATCGGCAGTTATTAAATATATATTCAGATTTTTACAACCATAAAGTCAGAAAGTCGAAATTGTGAAAAAATCTAAAATTCCGAAAATTCCAAATTTTCAAAAATTTTTTACCGAAAATCAAAATTTTATGGACTTCAATGGTTAATATTTTCCAACATTGTATCACAACTGATAAGTTATGCATAAAAACTAGATCAAATGACGAGGTTTGTTTATCTAAAATGAACTGAAAGCCTAAAATTGTCATTTTTGCAATTTTTTGCAGGTGGAGGGGTACATATTTTGTATCCCCAGATCATAAAAATAACGTAAAGTGCCCAAACTTGAGTTCATTGTAAAGGATATTAAATTAGCTTTCAATTTGATACCAAATTTGAGTACACATTACTTATCATTAAATAATTATGGAGCTTAAAAGATAAAACTTAGGTTAAGACGAAAATACAAGAATTTTTCATGGTGTACTATAAAAGTGGCCCTATACTGTCTATGCGTGCGGGTTATGTTCGTGTTAACATGTTTTTTTTTGAAGAGGGGATATAGGAGGACTGAAAAAAATCGGTCTAGATGGGAAGTGGGGNTACAGATGAACAGCTATTAGAAAAGACAAAGATGCCATCATTGAAAGTAAGAAGGTTGAGATTCTTAGCTGTAGAAGTGTATAAGATTTTAAATAAGAGAACACCAGCATATTTACATATGGTTCTTTTAAAACAGAATGCTTATTATTTTAGATATAAAAACACTACAGGTATACAAAGAGGTATGGTCTATCATGGTTCAATGAGGTATGCTGCCTCTAAACTGTCACGAATTACCTTCGTGGCTTAGGGAGGCGTGAGCCTTGTTTGAGAGAGGTAGGTATAAAAAATCAAAAGAGAAAATAGAATCTGTAAATACTGTATTTTAATATGAAATTGAAAAAGAAACTCATTTAACAGAAAACTTCAACTTGAAAAATTAATGTCGTCTTTTGATTTTGCTCCATTTATTAAAACTGGGTCATTAATACCGAGGAAAGTGGACTCCTAGACTCCATATGTTTATTGTATTTTGTCTGCCATCAGCTTTCTTGGGCATAAATGTGCATTTATGAATAAATATTCATAAAACGTTGGTGTGTGCATTTATCTATTTTGTAATTCATGTACTTAGTTTTAGTTTCTTCACCGTTTGGCAGCATATCGGCTTAGTAGCTGAACATGCAATTCTATTTGTGTTATATTTAGCAAATTTGTCGTTATTTTGCGGCTCGGTGGCTATACTTTGCTTTGGCTTGATATTTATTATTTGGGCAACATCTATATTTCATAAATGTGTACTGTTTTCCCCTTTTTGATACTGATTTTTTTTTAATTTATCGTTTAATTTTTAACTAAGGCATAAGATTTACAAATTCTTAGAATTTGATTGTTGTGTATTTTATATATGCTTTTATTTAGTGCATCACTTGCTTAATGTCTGCATGTTCGTTTTGTTGTGTTTGATATTTTTCTCTTTTTTTTTCAGTTTTAAAAGCTCACAGGGCTTATGTTATTTGGATAATAGGTCTTGTTCCGACTCAGTTTAACTCAATTTACTTGACGACTCGCTTGGGTTGGGTTTGTTTTTGTCAAATATATCTATCAAGAAATTCAAAAGGAAAAGACAATCAGCAAACACTAACATTGATTAACATTTCGATTTCAAAGGACACAAACTATGATTGAGTGCGGAAACGTTTAACCGGTTTTGGGATAACCGTAATTTCGGGTTTGTATCCGGCCCGTAAGTTTTATTTTATTTTTTTCTTGGTTCTGAAAGTGAATGGTAACATATGCTATTGAAAGTGGACAAAATAGTATTCATTTTCCTTTCTCTTACATATTTATATTTCCTCCACTGTCGGGAACACATTTACGTTTATCTATTTCATAAACAGTCCATTTTTTAAAATGTTCTGGATGTCTGTTCTTCAGTCTCCGTCATGTCAGATATAATTTTGTAGGTACAACAGCCGAACAGGCACGTTCCTTAACATCCATACCCGCACTCCTGAAAAAGTAGAGATGGGGTATGGATTATGACAATAAAAAAGACACCTTAGATTTTTTACATATTGGTCCAGTACTGATGGCAGTTTCATTAAAAAATGTCAGTCCCTCCCCCCAGAAGAGAGGGAGGGACTGACCTTTTTTATGAAACAAGTGCCTGTGTGGCAGAACCTTTTGCACTTCAAATTCTTCCTTGCTTTAAATGTATAGTGTGTGTTTTCATTCTATCACAGGTTCCACTGTGTCACAGTAACCAATGTTATTCATAGGTGTTAACCCTCCCGATTTCTGCGGGAGACTCCCGCAATTTGGCACAAAACAGATTTTTCTCCCGCAATGAGATGATCTCCCGTTTTTGTGAATGTCTCCTGCAAAATCTCCCGCAACTGTCGGTGAAAATATCGTACATGTCAGTTATTGATTTTTTGTCAATCAGCATAGGTAACACACTAATTTTACAGGTAAACATGTTAATTAGACTGATTAATTATTGTTAATTGGGACAGTAATGATGACAGGTGNGTAATCAGATGGGGCTCATGATATATTTTGAAAAGATAAACATCTTGGGAAGTGAACTAGACCAAGTTTTGAATATTTTATAAGGAAATCACAAAATAAAACAGGGGTTGAAGCGAGCAGGTGTGGAACTGATGTCGGCCCTTGTTAGTGTATATGCATGGATAGTAAAATTTTCTAATTAGTAACAAGGCCCTGTGGTCCAGTACTGATGGCAGTTTCATTAAAAAAATGTCAGTCCCTCCCCCCAGAAGAGAGGGAGGGACTGACCTTTTTTATGAAACAAGTGCCTGTGTGGCAGAACCTTTTGTACTTCAAATTCTTCCTTGCTTTAAATGTATAGTGTGTGTTTTCATTCTATCACAGGTTCCACTGTGTCGCAGTAACCAATGTTATTCATAGGTGTTAACCCTCCCGATTTCTGCGGGAGACTCCCGCAATTTGGCACAAAACAGATTTTTCACCCGAAATGAGATGATCTCCCGTTTTTGTGAATGTCTGTCGGTGAAAATATCGTACATGTCAGTTATTGATTTTTTGTCAATCAGCATAGGTAACACACTAATTTTACAGGTAAACATGTTAATTAGACTGATTAATTATTGTTAATTGGGACAGTAATGATGACAGGTGTTGTTTATATTGCAATCAGTCAGTAGTGACAAGGAATCAGCAATATTTCGATACGACCATTTTTATAAATACCGCTAATTACTTCCCTTGTAAAAATTTCCATTTCCCAAATAATAGCCTTAAGATTTTTGTGTTACACTGAAATACCCCAATTTGTTAAAATATTTTGCACATTTTCTATATTACATTCTCTGAAACAATATCTTTGAACATTCTCACAATATTTTTTGGTTTTGTTGAACTTAAAATAGATAATTTTAGTTATTTATTGATATATACTTATCTATTCTTATTTCCACCATGACAACCTTAAATGTCTAGAATACTTAACTATAGTAACAATCAGTGACTTGGTGCAGTGGATTAATGTTCACCAAGTTATAACACATTTTCTTGAAAGAAAAGAGAATAGACATCAAAATGCATGAAATTAGCTAAACTAACTGGCAGCACACTGGTCTATGATAACGCACTGACAACGGTTTCAACGCGGTGACAAAGGTCTTTGCAACGCATAGACAACGGAAATATATGGTATAACACACGTAATTCTGCCTATAGGTTTTATTTTTGGTGTTTTAAGATTTTATTGTAATCCATTAGAAATTTGAAAATACCCACACGGAATGTAAAAATTATTGCGGAATCGGTATGTTACATTAGTAAAGTGCAGAAAACTTGTGTTTAAGAATAAAACTGTGAACAATTTGAACGGTCGAACAAAAAATAAGTGTCATTTGTGGAATTTCCTAATTTTCTCTCTAAAATATTTTCATTTATGAATGAATAAAGCAGCATTACGAAATGTTATGTCCTTTTTTATGTTTTCCCAAGATTTTAAATGTTCCAGATCTTCGTAAAATCGCGCATTAACATTGCAAATAATGCAACGCATAAGACAATGATTCAGGTACAAGGCAAAGACAACAGTCTGTCGTATTACTTAATGACATAATTAGTCTGTAAGCTGCCCCAGTGAGCTGAAACTATTCTCATACATCCGATTTTTGATTTATTAAAAAAAAACATGCACTTTGTGACGACTTTAATTAGGTCGAAATAAAAAAAAAAGAAAAAAAATGCAGAAAAATCGATGTCTAATTGCAGCAGTAACTCTAAAATAGGGGTCTGGATTAGGGACCACTTTTGAACGTATTTTCAAGATTCACGGAAATTCTTATTGACGCACTTCGTTACTGACTGTTTTTCGCACTGGTTACGTGTCGCGCATAGATCCCTTCAAGTTCCCTGAATTCATAGTTTTTGAAGAAAAAAATCAGTAAAAACTATCAGAGAAATTTAAAACCAGAAAATCACAGTAAATTACACGCAAAATTCCATGGGTTCGAGCTCTCGTATGTTTGAAGTCAAAATACCAGTGGGACGAGATTCCTTGCCAATTTAGTAAAGAAATGCTGACCAATACCTCCCAACAGCGATAAACTTTTGATTTATTTACTATAACATGCTCCACAATATCACAACTAGGTTCTTAATCAAATCAATTCAAATTGCACTCCAGAACCATACAGCTTGTTTGTCACACTTATGCTTCAAGCTTAATGCCTAGAACAAACAGTCGGTCCCATGTCATGCGTGTATCCCACTATCACCAGCTGATCACACTAAATGTAGAATATATCAAACTTTGAAACTAACAAAAGCGGATTGTCCCCCTGCAAAGTTTATCGGAAAACATTGCGTAATCTCTATTGGTCGCGAGAGCTCGGCATTTGATGGCCCATGGTTCTCATACATTTACATATATGTTAGACAAGTGGGCGTGTGATAGCTTAAACTTGATCGTCCCAAGAACTAAGCATCAATTTATGGAAGAAGTATTTTCCTCAGTTTAAATAAAAAATAAGAATAAATAATAAACTAAAATGTAGTTGACAACATTTTTATCTGAAATTAACTTGAAATTTAAGATATCTCTTATAGGATATATCATATGCTATTTACTTCACCGTTGTTTTTGCGTTGTAATGAAATCGTTGTACAGTGCGTTGACTTGAGAAATACCATTAAAGTACTAATTTACAAATGTTCTACAAATAGAAATATTTTGAAAAGAAACAGAATGGTAGTGTGTTTCTTTTTGCTTGAGGTTCCATTCATACATTTATGTATTTTAACGAAAATTTCAGAAAATTTCCAAAATAACGCACATTTCCGTATGAGCGTTCAAACGGTTTTCAGTTTTATCATAATATAACTATTTCAAAACACTTTAAAAGCACGATGCAACGATCTCTGAATAATTTTTACATTCCATGTGGGTATTGTTAACAAAAGAATTAAATACTTTACTGACTAAAATTCATAAAATAAAAATTTTTGGCTTCTCACTGCCATATTTTCCCGTTGTCTGTGCGTTGCAAGTACCGTTGTCAGTGCGTTGGCACCGTTGTCACTGCGTTATCATGGACCAGCGTGTGGCATGGGAAGAGCTGTTAACTCGGAAACAATAGTTGAAAATGGTGTTATGCAAAATCTCCTGCAATTTGAAACTGGATTGCAGGAGATCTCCTGCAATTGGGTTTCAGAAGGTTAACAGGTATGATGTTATTTCAACCTAATTTCGATACCATCTTAAAAATTAAGTACTGCAATATTATGGGTCCCAACTGCTAATCATATATGTAGTTTTGGACATTTTCTACTTAAAGCAAGGACTTATAATGAGAAGGATAAGCATCTCATGATAAATTGAAAAAATATCGCAGGATGTGAGACTTTGTCAATTTTGGGACCTTATCTTTAAAGCATCAAAACAACATAAATATAATAATGATGGTCACAAAAATTGTTCTGGCAGTGCAGTAGATGGCACTCTTTACGAAAATAGCAATTTTGTGAAATTCTGTTAGCTTCTTTTAAAGCCTTTAGGTGCAAATTGTGGTGCACTTTTTACTGATGTAAACCGGAAGTGACAAAAAAATCAATGAAAAATGTCTTGATTACAAATTTCAATCATGTGTATTGAAGAAAGCGCATGCTATAATGAAGCGAAATTTACTCTAACAACGTAAAAATTTCTCAGCTTTAAGAAAAACATCATTTTATTAAAATCCATTCACAACTTTTTCAGTAGTTAGCTGCAAAGTGAAAGGATATCAAACGTCCCACCAGAGATTTTAAAATGTCAAATGGATTGTGTACGAGTTGCATATCCTTCTCATTATACGTCCTTGCTTAAAGTATAAAACAAGTGATGAAACCAATACTATGCTTGTTTTAACTGTAGGAAGAATAGCTGAAGTGGATAGCTAGTGGTAGGCAGTGGTCTTCCATATTGCAGTCAATTATAAAATATAAACAGTAAAGACAGCAACACACCAGCAATCAATATAGATGTGGACATGCGGTATGATTTATTGTAGATCAGATAGGTCTCAAGAAGCGTCTCCATGACCCTGCAGACACCTCCAATAATTATTGTCAATAGTTTTGATAGTCTCATAATATGTATCTTCATGACCCAGAGTGGTCTTCAAAGTCATGAATATGCCTCTTATGAGACACAACTAGTCAACGATAAAGACATAAAATAACTTGATTACTCTTTATTCAGGGGCCGACTCCGACCTGCAGTTGGGTGTGGGGTTTTCTCACAGTTCATTGAAGATCTTGTGGTGGCTTTGACTTGTTATTACTCCCCTTTGGGTCGTTGTCTCTTTGACACATTCCCCGTTTCCCTTCTTTTTTTTCTATAAAATAATGTCACATCTACATTGCTAAAGCATTGTTGTCTTTATATACTATAATTTTCTGCTAAAGAAAGAAAGTAAAAAGTAGCTTAAAAACATACATGTAAATATTGAAAAAAACACTTGCCATTATTCATGCTATTAATCACTTTTTAATATAAATTAGCAGTAATTTCACTTGCTGTCTGAGAAGCAGTTTAAAATATACTTGTTATAGTTCTATTTTTTTCAAAGAAAGTTATTTTACTACAATTTTAGACAACAAAATGTTAAGATATGAAAAAAAATCCTGCAATTGACAGTAAATTAGTTTGGACAGCAGTGACTTTTCTGGGTATAAGAGGTTTGAGAAAACACAATATTTTATTTTGAGCCAGGTTTGTTAGTTAAATTAAGACAACAGATGGAATGAATTTTAGGAAACTTAAATAGATTACATGTGTATTATGCAAAATGGACCAAATTTGTCAAGTCAGTACAGAAGTACACAAGTACTGGCAGAAGTTCCCGTACTAGTAAATCAAATAATGCCTGTATATTGAAGATGAAGACTGTACACGTAGCCTGCACATGGGAGATTTCAATCCCCCCCCCAAAAAAAACTGTTTCTGGCCATACCAATAAACTCTGAATAAATTTTTTACAGCATTCCGGCTAGGTAAGCAAGCACTATTAGTTGACAAAACTCAAGTCAAAAATGAATTTTGGCTCAGAGTTGAAAAAAAGAAAGGTTTTGACCAAAACCGTGTGAAAAGAATTATATAATGGCTTGAAACATGGTATGTAAGTTGCAAACCACTAAAACCATGCCAAGTTCTATATTAGGTTCCTACATGTATCAGACAAGGGGAGAAATTTTTAAAAAAACTTGAAATGGCAAATGTATAAGTAATGCAAAATCACTTTTTATGGCATTTTTTTTTAAATGTTATTTCTGTTCCTTAACTGTGATCATCTAAAGTACTTGTTCAATAATCTTTGGTGAATGGATGTGTCTTAGAGAGTTATAAATTTTATTGCCCTCATTAATTATTTTGATTGTTTTGTTACTGTTTTGTAGAAGATGGATGAAGTACCTATTTACCTTGGAAGAGTTACATACATCATTGATTTGGATTACTTTTATATGCATATTGGTACTGGTAAGTATCATGCAATTAGAACTGTTCTTAAGGGGGTTTCCAACTCAATTTGAAATAGGATTTCAAGTCAATGTGATTTTTTTGCAAGAAAATTAAACTAGAAGTAATCTAAGTGAAAAAAATTAATAGGTTGATGATCTAATTTTTGAGATATCAGTGATTGAAAATTTGACAGGAAACCAAATTCTTCTGATTTTTTCACAGGAAAGGTTTGACCATGACTGAATGCATGTGACAGTATAATGGAATTTAATGAAATTTTTAAAGAATGCTCATGTGGATGTATAAAATGAATTAATGGAAAAAATGAGGGGCTTCTCTGGCAAAAAATTATAATGCTTTTAAATGGATAAAACCATAGAATTCCAAAAATCTGACAGAAATCCAAAAACATGAGAAGCGACCTAAATGGGTCATCATGTACACATGTATATGATTAATTGCTTACTACATGTAGATACCTACGTTCTTTGCTGGTAGCATTGTTGAATGTATTTGGTTTTACCCCAGTCCTCTATAGATAAGAGAGGTAAAAATAAAACTTCGGTATTATATGTACCTGTGTGCTCTTTAATTTTTTATTTAATCTTGTCCTTCACTTTTACATGTATGATTTTACAGCTGAACAATTAGAACAGTTTTCCTCATTAGAAGATAGTATAGCAAAGTTCTGTACTCCCACATGTATTGATGGTATTGACAATATTACTGAAGGACAGCTGGTACTGGTAGACTGTAGAGAATCTTATGGATGTTGGAGGAGGGGACAGATTACAAGAATTGATCAGTAACTACATATTTTATTACATATTTATGGCTTCTGTTTATTGTTGCTATGTTCGTAGTAGACAATCGAGCACAAGTTTTAACCTCTGCATAAATTTCAGTGCACTTTTTATTAGTTTATTTGTTGAATATACATATAGGACTCATTAAACCTTAAAAGTTTCATGATTTAAAATCTTGTTGCTAAAACAACCTGAAAACAAGAACTCTCTGTTTATGTACAGTTCAGTCATCAATGATATTAATTTTTAGGCAAACTGTATTTGTAGAGACTTTGTCTCATGTGCATTTACTCCATATCCTTTCAATGTTAATGTGGTAATGTAACACTTTGGTTAAAATAGCCCTCATTCTTTTGCTGTTTACAGTTCTGTTTTTGAAATGGCAGAGTTATACAGTATGCAGTCTAAAATCAAAATTAGGATCCTCATAACCTCCGTCTTCAACATAGTTGTAAAAATGTCTACCCATCGTGGGCGCAATAGATTTTAGCTGTCCAGTTAGACCATAATAAAAATTTTCTATCCCCGTCCACCCCAATTTTTTTCATCCGCTTCAAAAAAATTTATTCTGTTTTTTGGCCTATTTGGGTAAATTTCTTTTAAATGACAACATTTTTCACAAAATTTTATATAAAATATAAAATAAAATTGGCCCACCCATCCCAAGTTTTGAGAAAAAATGGACAAGAATCTAGGAATTATTTTATTATGGCCTTAGCTGTATGGTTACCATGAAATTTATTTATTTTACAGAGACAGTGACAGTGCTGATGTTTTTTACATTGACTATGGAGAAACAGAAAACATTGAAGGAGATAGGATATGTTCCAATTTAAAGGATGAATTTAGGACTTTTCCTTCACAAGCCCTTAGATGCTGTTTAGCAGGGATAAGACCGGTATTGTTATTTTAATGAAAATCCTATGTTACATGTAATTTGTTATTGAGTTGCCTTCATTTTGTCTTAAAGGAATGACCTTTTCTTTGACATAACATGCTTACCACTTTAATGAAATGAATGCACACACAAAGATTTACATTTCTAAAAAGTAATACAAAATATCAAGAATTGTACATTTGAGAACATTACATGTATATATCCAAACTTGAACATCCCATTAATTAGGTTAGCTTTACCCCTGCTCCCCATCCTGACATAGGGTGTTGAAATGGCCATATGCAGAAACTAAATTTATAGTTGCTTAGGTATTTTATTTTCCCCTTACAAAGATTGCTTATTATGTTCAGATCCAATTACAAACATGGCTGTCAGCAAGAAACTTAGTTTAAGATAGGACCCATGGAAAACTAGAGTTATGACATGTCCCCACAAAAGATTTAAATTGGAGTGTGATTTCTTAGTAATGATATTTGTGTCTGTCAGATGCATATGATGCTCCCACAAAATACATGTTGAGATTCCCAAAACATACATGATAAAGCTCTCGCTGAACACACACTTACGAAAGCCAATATGACTAAGTTCAACAATTTGTAAAAATTAACTAAACCCCATGCACATGATAAAGATATGTACAAATGATCTACAAAATAATAACAAAACTATGACAAAGTTAAACAATGTATATTTTTAGAAAATTGAAGTAAAATCAAAATCCTTACCACATGCACATCTTCAGTATATGCACACATGATATGCCAAATAAGAACTTCCTAGAATAAAAGCATTAGGATGACAAATTATTAATTCACCAAAAAAGGGACTACCGGTACATTCACCAATGGATTTTCTTCAGAAAATCAAAATCATACCCACATCTACAGTTTACAAATTATATGCAACATAAAAACTTTAGGAGGAGTTGCACGTACAAACCGTGTACCCTGTGACAGACAGACAGACGGATTTGTAAAACAATATGACTCCATGCCCCTACTTTTCATTGTAGTGGCATAAAAACATATTTTGTATCATCTCCTCTGAAGGAATGATGTATATTAGGATCTAAACAATGATTGCTTATTTTGTTTAGGTTCAACAAAAAAAAAACATGACCTGCGTGCAGAACATAGCCTGACATTGGACTTTGCAAAATATTTTTCCTGTTTGGGATTTTTTTAATAGGAAATTGGACTGCCAGAAGTGTAATGAAGATGCCAGGCTGCTTTATTCCTGCGCATAGCATCAACAATCATGAAGAGAAATTTCTGCAAGATTTCTGAGTATTACCTTAAGAAAGTATAACATTTTTTGTCTCGCCCGCGACGAAAGGCATGGAAAGCGAGACATATGCATACAAAGTATGGCGGCGGCGGCGTAAACTTTCATGTTAAGTTTTTGTGATTAGGTCTTTTTGTCAGTAACTGTAAGTGGTAGGTCAATGATATTTGATATATAGGTTGGTCTTGAGTAGTACATGACAGTCTGCTATATGGCTTTTGTCTGTGACCTCAATTTCACGGTCCAGTGAACATGTAAAGGTTTTGTGCTTAGTTTAGTTCCTTAGTAACTGTAAGTGGTAGGTTAATGATATATAGTATGTAGGTTGGTCTTAGGTACTACATGACAGTCTGCTATATGGCTTTTGTCTGTGACCTCAATTTCACGGTCTAGTGAACATGTTAAGTTTTTGTTCTTAGTATAGTTTCTCAGTAGTCAATGATATATGGTATGTAGGTTGGTCTTAGGAAGTACATGACAGTCTGTCATATGGCTTTTGTCCTTGACCTCAATTGCACGGTCTAGTGAGCATGTTAAGTTTTTGTGCTTAGTTTAGTTTCTCAGTTACTATAAGTGATAGGTCAATGATATATGGTATGTAGGTTGGTCCTAGGTAGTACATGACAGTGTGTCATATGGCTTTTGTCCTTGACCTCAATTTCATGGTCTAGTGAGCATGTTAAGTTTATATGATCAGGTCATTTTCTCATTAACTATAAGTGGTAGGTCAATGATATTTTGTATATATGTTGGTCTTGGGTAGTACATGACAGTCTACTATATGGCTTTTGTCTGTGACCTCAATTGCATGGTCCAGTGATCTTGTTAAGTTTCCTAGTATCTATTAATGTAAGTTCCGTAATATTTGGTATGTGGGTTTGTCTTAGATGGAAGATGACAGCCTGCTATTTTTTTTTATCGCTTGACCTCATTTTCATGGTCTAGTGAACATGTTTGGATTTTCAGTATCTGTCAGTGGTAGGTCACTGATATTGGCATTTTGGTTTTGGGTGATTCATGACAGTCTGCTATATTGCATTTGTCAGTTAATCTAATATCACATTGTAGCGAACATGATAAGTTTTCTGATTTAGGCAGTTTGAGTTTTCACATCAATTTTGCGACCAAGTATGGACCGGCGAGACATCAATTTGGGTCCACACTTGTTTTTTTAAATAAACTTGTAAATATTCAAAATAATGTATTTATAGATTGCTAAGAAGTGGACAACACGAGCTACAAAAATATTTGAACAACACACCCAGATAAAGATATTCAATACAGTTATCCTTACAACAGATAATGGGATATTTAAAGTGGCATTATACAGGAGAGAAGGGAACCAGAGATGTCTGTCTGTTGTACTTATAGAGGAAGAATTAGGATTTGTTAGTTAATTAGTTTATTTATTGATATACATTGTATACAGTAGAATTTTGGTGGCTTGAACTGCAGCAGGGTCTGTAAGTCTCGTCATGTGACAGCGTGATTTCACAATAAATCCAAAATATGACGTTTCCCGCCAAAATATGACGTTTTTAGATTATGACGTTCACATTTTTTGTTTGAAACGTCATATGTTTTTGTTAAAAATGTAACTTCTGGGTACAATTTATGGTCCCGGAAGTTTCAAAATTGAACGAGACTCACAGACCCTATAGCTCATACACCATGGATTTCTCAAACCCTTTTTGTTGTCTTTTTCTTGAAGTTTACATTTAGTTCGACCTCAATAACTTAAAATCTATAGCTTGAACCATTTTCATTGGTCCCTTGAATGTTCAAGCCAATTAAGAGGGGGGTCGGAGGGGTCTGATCCCGGAATCCCGACTTTATTTTTTCTAAATTCCGAAATCCCGAACTACAAAGAAACTTAAAGACTGATGAAATCCCGATTCCCGGTGAATAAATTTTCCGAAATCCGGGCTTAAATCATAAAAATCCCTAAATCCTGAGCTTAAAAACAGCCAATCCCGACATCCCGAAAAAGGGCCGGCTCCCCCTCAATTAAGTTCAACTGTTGCTATAAATATTAGATTGCTGAATATTGATTTGTTTGTCTCTTCTATTTTTATGCCTTTCGAATTGTTTATAAACAAATTTTACACACTGAAACATTATAGTCTTCAGGAAGACTTAATAATCACTCCAATTCTACACATCATTGTAACATCAATTGTTCTAACAGTAAATGTAGGTTTTGCTCTGCATGTTCAGAGAATAATAGAAAATAATAACAAAGAAACGGACCAAAAACAATATGTCGTCCCGACTACCTCTGGGACGACTTAATCATATAATACTAATGAGTGATGAGTCCAACCATGTTTTAGATAAGCACACTGACCATTGCATGATCAAATAGTTAAAAAAAAAATTAAAACAGTAATGATAGACCGATTATGTGGATTTTTATTTAATTCTATTTTTTTGTGGATTTACTATCTATTTTTAGCCTGTTGAAGATGAGGTAACAGAATTTTTTGAGGATGCTGAAAAATTTTATGCTGCAAGATTCAAGAAAAAAACAACAGGTATTTTTTATTATCAATATTGTATTATCAGTGGAAGAACACATTGTCTAGTTTTTATAGAATTTGATATCTACATCCAATATATGAATTAGGAATATTAGTTTGCCAAGCTTACTTCTACTTATCCTGACTATTCTAACTTTTGTGTGCATTGAACTTTCCACTAACCTAGTGCTTTCCAGCATCACCTTACATATCACAAACATTGCTGAAACTGAAGACAATTTTCAGCAGTATTTTCAAGCATTAAATTCCAATGCGAACAATCCAAAAACTAAAAATAATTTTCATCAGCATTGTCCAGCACCAGCTTCCATATCACAAACATTCATGAAATTAAAACATTTTCAGCAGTCTTTTCCAGTATCAACCCTCATATAAAAAAAATCATTAATGAAACTGAAGAACAGTTTTCAGCAGTGTTGTCCAACATCAGCTTCTAAATGACAATCATTCTTGAAAGTAAAAATTACCGGTAGTTTTCAGCAGCGCTCTTCAAAAACAGTTTCCATATTACATGTTCTTGAAACTAAAGAAGTGTTTTCCAGCTCCAGCTTTCATATCATGAAACTTCCAGAACCTGAAAACAATTTCAACAATATTCATTACCACCAATTTCAGTATCACAAACACACCTTTAACTAAACAATATTTTTATTAAAATGTTTATATGTTCAGCATCTTAGTTTGTCAGTATAAATATTTATTTTTTAACAGAATGTATGATGGACTATGGCAGCTGTTATTCAGATAGTGCAGATGTCTGTGTTACAAGCAATGATGTCATGTGAGTTTTAAAATTGGTATATGCATGTTACATAAAATTTTGCTCTTGTTAAAATTTCTTACATATTTTTACTTCCACTCAATTAGTAGGGTATATTGAAATATGTTTGTTTGGCCTTCTGTCTTTCTGTCTCATTTATTTTTTCACAAGGGATTCATTTGAAATTTTTGTTGCTATACCATATAAACTTCCTGTAACACAGTAAAATTTATCACAACATTCTCTGAATTGTATGTTGCAAATGATTTTTAGTGTTTTCAAAATATCAACAGTTTTGATTGGACTTTGAAAAAATTGGTTTAAATGGGGATATGCTTGGTAGGAGAATGCATGCACTTCATGTTGTTTTCTGTGTCCATCCTCCATTCATTTGTAAGTCATCAAAGATCTTCTTGGAAACCAGTCTGCCAGTTGCTACCAGACCTAGTCACAGTAGTGTTTGGATGGTAGTGTCCATTGTGTTTTCAGGGGCCTGGGTGGCCAAGTGGATAAGGTAGTTCTTCTACCTATACAACCACTATAGTCTATCACCACTGTGGTATGAGTTTGCGCCCCACTTTATACATTACAAAAAAGGGTGCACTCGACTTACAATCATAAGTGATAAGGTATGTCTGTTACCTGCTCAAGATCGGTGGTCCTCTCCAGGCACTTTGGCTTCCTCCACCACTAAAGCTGACCGTCATGAGATAGCTGAAATACTGCTGAAAGTGACTTTAAACCCAATATCAATCAATCAATCCATTGTGTTTGCATTCAATTGGACAGTATGAGTAAACTTATCCAAAGACCATATACTTTGAATACATAAGGCAAAATGGAACCAAAGATGGTCACAATAGTTAGTTGATTGCTTGTTTTGTGTAGATAATTTAGAATGTTTGGTTGTCTTCACATTTTGATGCATTTTCAGTTAATGTGTTAAACTTCATTTCTGTAGAATATAAACTGAAATTTACAATTTCCCATCTCAATTATAGTAGGTCAGCATTTGAAGAAACTCTAAGGTCCACTTGATGACCATAAATGCTATCAATATCTTTAAGTATCTGAACAACCTTTTTAGCTCGCCGGGACAAATGTCCGGAGAGCTATTGCCATACCCCCGGCGTCGGCGTCGGCGTCGTCAGCAAAAACTTTAACCTTGCTTGTGAAATGGAGACCTTAAGAGTTGGGAGGTAGATATTTAGTGTATAGCTTCCTTGCAAGGAGAGCTTTCTTTTGGCACCATATTTGTAGACATTTTGACCTTGACCTTGCCCTTATGGCAATTTTTAAAAAACTTTAACCTTGCCTCTAGAAGGCAGGCTTTCAGTTGTAGGGTGTTCATATTTGGTATGTGACTTGCTTATGATGAGAGCTTTCTAGCGGTACCATATTTGTAGACA
>MJUU01013566.1:5160-39099 GCA_002080025.1 Modiolus philippinarum | reverse complement strand
GGCGAGCTATGTTGTCTTCTGACAACTCTTGTTTAAAAAACCTTTCCTTTGTATCTTCTCATTGCCAAAGAGGAATCACCCTGTTCATCCATCTGATTGTCTGTCCAAGTACCTTGTCATTCATGTCCTCTTAAACTGCTACTTGGATTTTGATGAAATGTTACACACATGTATTATACCACTTGAAGATATGAATGAAGTATATGGTTGCTGCTTGAAATTTTGAAGGTGAGATCATTTGACATTGAATTTTTCCTTGAAGTAAGGGGAGATAACTTTTCAGTGCATGTCCTCCTAAATGGCTACTTTGATTTTGATGAAATGTAATACAGTAGTAGTATACCACCTGAATATGTACAGGAAGTAATATGATTGCTTTTAGAAATTTTGAAGTTGAGATAATTCGTCTTTGAATATTTTCTGGAAAAGTAAGGAGGGGGGAATAATGTTAAAACATGTCCTCAACCTGGATTTTGATGAAATGCTATACAGTAAAAGTATACCATCTGAAGATGTGCATGCAGTAATGTGCACATGGTTGCTGCTCAAAATTCAGAAGGGGAGGTTAATCGACTTTATATATTTTCTGGAACAAGAGGAGGTATACCATTGTGTTCATACCATTATTGTGTCAATGTACACTTTAATTTGCATTTGCAATATTGATTCAGTGTTCAATTAGCAGAGGGTATAAATAGGTTTTATTTTGCTACAGCATTAGTTTCTATTGGAGGGTTCAGAAATTATTTTCTAGAATGATAGATCTGTATTTTAAAATGAGGAAAAATGCATGCCATTGACCGACAAAACATCAAAAATGGTCATTTTAAGAACCATTTACTAAGTCTGTGATGATTTTGATTAAAATGTTTTAGATTGTTAAAATATAATTAATCTAGTGTACTTTCACAGTAATTGTTCTAATCTCAGTTATGGCTATTGTTTGTGTCCTTTGGCTAAAAAAATAAGAAAAGTTTTTAACTGATGTAACCATCACAGTATTTTATACTTAAAAAACTCACCAAGAATGTTCAGTTGTTGATACAAATGATTTTACTCTGTAATAAAAATTTAATTTCAGATATAATGATGCATATTATGGAGGTACAGATGTTACATGGTCACCAAGTGAAATTACAAACAATAACAACACATCTTCAGACTCTATAGATCTACAGGAGTCAGATAGCCAGCAGAGCATCTCTTCAAGTAGCCAGAAAAGCATCCCTTCAAGTAGCCAGAAAAGCATAAATTCAAGTAGCCAGATTAGTATGCCTTCAAGTAGCCAAATAAGCATACCCTCAACTTCTTTGTTATCAAAGGTCACTGCAGCAATTCAGTCTTCCAAAAATAATTCCAGTAATAATGACAGTTCTCTTTCTCCAGAAATTATACCTCAGTTTAACTTTGATAGTCTTCATCGAACACAGAAAACTACATCTGATAAATTAATAGAGAAAAAACACAAGCAGATGCAGGAAGTCTTACAGATTGAGATAGAAAGAGTTAAAACTGAAACAAAGGAACAGTCGGAATTAGCTGTGGCTGCAGGGTATGGTAAGTGTCTGTCATAAAAACTGAAATCAAGGAACAGTCAGAATTAGCTGTGGCTGCAGGATATGGTAAGTGTCTGTCATAAAAACTGAAATCAAGGAACAGTCAGAATTAGCTGTTGCTGCAGGGTATGGTAAGTGTCTGTCATAAAAACTGAAACCAAGGAACAGTCAGAATTAGCTGTGGCTGCATGGTATAGTAAGTGGCAGTCATAAAAACTGATGCCAAGGAACAGTCAGAATTAGCTGTGGCTGCATGGTATAGTAAGTGGCAGTCATAAAAACTGATGCCAAAAACAGTCAGAATTAGCTGTGGCTACAGGATATGGTATGTGTCAGTCATATGTGTTAGTTATCATACCTTTGAAATTGCTTTATTAAAACACCTGACTGAAAGATTGAGTGAGCTATTGTCATTATTTGGCATCAGTCATCCATCTTTAACTTTTAATAATTTGATCATCTCCTCTAAAACTACTCAAGCAAATTTAATGAAAATTTGCAGGAATGACGTATAGGATGTCCTTCACAAAATTTTTTGTATTTTGTTATTATTCAATAAAAAGCCTGGCAACTAGTGCAAAAAATATTGGCCTTAATTATACCCCCGCAAACGAAGTTTAGGGGGGTATATAGGAATCACCTTTTCTGTCGGTCTGTCTGTCAGTCTGCCAACACTTCTTGTAAGCGCAACTCCTAAACTCTTTAACCACTTGAAGGATTTTGATGAAACTTTACACAAAGAAAGGACACGATATGAATATGTGCATGAAGGAATATAATTATTGTCTGAAACCAAGAAGGGGAGATAATTCGACTTTAACTTTTCATTGATTCCATCTGCGCAGATTACCTCATAAGCGCAACTCCTCTTAAACCACATGAAGGATTTTAATGAAACTTTACACAAAGGAAGGACACTATATAGACATGTGCATGAAGAAATGTAATTATTGTCAGTAACCAGGAAGGGGAGATCATTCAACTTCGACTTTTCATTGGATCCATCTGCACAGATAACCTCTTAAGCGCAACTCCTCTTAAACCACTTGAAGGATTTTGTTGAAACTTTACACAAAGGAAGGACACTATATGGACATGTGCATGAAGGAATATAATTATTGTCAGTAACCAGGAAGGGGAGAAAACTCAACTTTGACTTTTCATTGATTCCATCTGCACAGATAACCTCGTAGCAACTCCTCTTAAACCACTTGAAGGATTTGATGAAACTTTACACAAAGGAAGGATACTATATGGAGATATGCATGAAGGAATATAATTATTGTCAGGAACCAGGAAGGGGAGATAATTTGACTTTGACTTTTCATTGATTCCATCTTCGCATATTTCCTTGTAAGCATGAAAGATTTTAATGAAATTTTAGGCAAAGGAAGGATACTATATGGAGATGTACCTGAAGGAATATTATTATTGTCTGAAACCAAAAAGGGGACAAAATTTGACTGACTTTATTGATTCCTTCTGCAATGATTTTTTAGACAATTTTCAAATGAATAATTCAAAATATATCCATTAAATATGGTGAAATAAAGCTGTGGGAAAGAAACATGTTTTTCATTGTTTGTTTTTATACGACCGCAAAAATTTTTGCGGTCGTATATTGGTATGGTGCTGTCGTCGTCGTCGTCGTCGTCGTCGTTGTCGTCGTCGTTGTCGTCGTTGTCTGTAGACACTTTTGTTTTTAGTCAATANATTGATTCCTTCTGCAATGATTTTTTAGACAATTTTCAAATGAATAATTCAAAATATATCCATTAAATATGGTGAAATAAAGCTGTGGGAAAGAAACATGTTTTTCATTGTTTGTTTTTTCAAAGTGTTGGAACTAAATTACTTTAAAGCTTATGATTTTTGTGAAAAATGTCAAAGAGGACAAAAAAAAGAATGTCTGATTTCAAAGCAAAGTTATTTATTTAGGATTATATCATTGTGTCCAAACTCATTGTATCCACACTTGTACTGTGTCTACACCCACCTAAATTTGCACTTCACTTGCCATTTGATTCAGGATTCAATGAGCGGGGGGTATATCTGGCTGCCATTAGGCGACAGCTCTTGGTTTTTCATATTTTGATCATCCCTCTGAAATTTTTGAATCAGATTGAACCAAACTGTACAGGAATGATATTGGAGATCTTTAACAAATATGCTTATTTTGGTCCAATCAACAACAGACACGGTCATCACCACAGAAAAAGTTTAACATTGGGCCCTTTAGGTAAATACTTCAAAGATCGTCCTCTCTTAAGTACTAGTGAAATGAGAACCAATCTTAGTGACAATGGGCAGCTGGAAACACAGTTTAAAATTTGGGCCAATGGAAAACACATTCAAAGATCTATTCTGAAACTAGTAGTCCAATTAGATCTAAACTTGGTTAGATGGTCCCTTCAAAAAAAAGGTATCTGCCAATGCCATAATTCACCCATAACATCTATCAAAGATCATTTCTGAAACAACTTGACCAATTAATACCAGACTTTGTCATGGTAGTCCTCAGGATGTCCACTAAAAAAAATTGTTTCCTGCAATTCTGCACCAAACCAAGATGACCACCACTGGGGAACATAGTTTAAAATTGGACCCTACGAGAAAATCATTCAGTGATTTCCAAAACTAAGTCTATGTCAGCTGTGGTCCAGATGAGTGATACAGACTCTTGCCAATCTCTTGTTTTTATTTTTGAAATTATTGACATTGAATCCCAATAACTACTTCTCATTTCCATATATATTTGTATTAACTGTCATTAATGATAGTCTTGTTCCCATTAGTAAAATTATAGTCTATAGTTAATGCTTAGTTATACCAAAGCAAATTGACAGTGATGTCATGATCCTTGTATTTGTCAATTCATTTGTCAATCAATATGCCTGTGTGTTTTGTTGTAATACATCAGAAATAATTGGTCCAACATGGATAATAGGCAATCTAAACAAATAAACAGTTTTGGAGGCCAAATAGTGTACACTTTGTTCAATTACTATTATCTAAATTTATGTAAATTCTAAAACCGAAGGATTAACTCCCACCATCGTAGTTTTGTCCTTAGCTATATTTGATATTACTGATTATTCGGATTTCGTTTGGTTTTATGCATTTTAACATCTTTTGAAATAATGGATTTCCTTTGTGTGGGTTCTAGTGCTGCTGATGAGGAATAAATTTCCGAAATGGCCATACAGCTCATTAAAATAATTGCAGTTGTAGTTAACATATGTGTTATGGTCTCATGTTCATTTAATCCATATCCTTTCATTAAATATTTAAAAATGTATGCCTTAAGTTATATATTGTTCATATTTAAGGTGGGATGGAAGATGACACCAGTAGTCTGACATCACCTGTAACACCACAGATAGAGAAAGAAGACTGGGATAAAGAATTGCTGGAAATGACCAGAGAAAGTAATACCCATTATACACAATGTAGTAAGTATTCAGAATTTTCTTTTTCCATTTATTTGTTTATCTGGACTAAAATCGTTTGCTTTGTAAAAATCAGATATTATTTTTTATATTTTTTATAGAAAAATAGCAAATGCCTGGTCTAAAATTTTCACACTTTTGGATACCTCCATACCTACCATTTTAATATTCTGTGGAAGTGCTTTTATTCATGGACACCAATGTTTTTGGTTTTCATAAATATTTGGTTGGAATCTTAATTTCATGGTTGAAACAAACCACAAAATCCACAAATACTTGAACTCCACTATCAATAGTAATTTCATAGTAATATCCCTTCTGTCTCGCTCCAAACAAAAATTATTTAAGCAAGCATAGTGAGTTGAAATTTTGTTGTATACTTTGCTTAAACAGCAGATTACAGTATTTTACAAACTGAAATTAAATCCTTCAGATTGCCCTAATGTTTTTTTGCTTTTATGAAGACAGAGGTTATTTTCATTTTTTTCATGAAATTCCCTATTATCTCTTGTATGTCACAAAAATAAATTTTGCAAAAATAATGATTTATGAGTAAAATTACATATCCGCAAAAATTTTAATTCCGAGTACTGTATATGTTGCAAAATTTTATACCTTTGAAAATAATCTACTATACGGTATGCATTTTGTACACTTTCATGATTACCAACTACATTTATTTCTATCCTTCCATTTTCTGCTCTGTAGAAGAGTATGGAAATATTTTTTTTTTCTCATTAGGCAGCAGGACTTGTAGTTTCAAAATTGGTACTCAGCCTCTACATGGAAAGTTGCATTGAACTCTTTTTATTTTGGGTGTCTACTTCATGTTTACTGAAATGTTGCATAATGTAGTGTGGCTTGGATTTTTTGAGAATTTTTTCACCTTCTACGAGAGAGATGGATTCTAAACTTGGTATGCAGCCTCAATATAATTAGTTTCACCATTTCTGCTGTTTTATAAATACATGTATTTGAAGATTGTTAGATTATACACAATCACTAAATTCATCAGGTATCAATCCGTTTGCTTATGTTTATGATATATGTAATCAGGCTTCATCTGGCCGATATAAAAAACACAAACACCATCTCAGGGTCTATGGATTCTTTATTTTCAAGGCTAATTAAATGTAGACATAGGAAAATAGCCTCACATGTAGTGCAAAGGCTGTCTACTTGACATCAAACAATACTCTTCAAATAGCTTCAAATACCATGTAGAGTAAACTGTACTTCATTACATCTTCAGTAGAAATAATAAAATGTCCAAGATATGAAATTAAATCATGTCCAATTTCAAAATTCACCAAAAACAAAACATAGTCTCTCACAGAGACAAATTATAGCCAACTGACCAAAGACAATAATTTTTAAGACAATAGATTCCTGCCTAAATGACAAACCAATGAAAACTGGAATTTAATGTAACTACCAATGAAAATTGGGATTTCTATATGACATAATAGGGATACCTAGTAAATCAATATGTATATATATGATACACCTGGATGAGTATCAAACTACCTGTAATTAAAAGTATGGGAGATAAATACTGCCAATACTGAAAGGCTAAATTAAAATATAGAAACATTCTGTATTTATATATTAAATACAGCATCAAACAGTCTAAATTAACTGTAAATATAATCAAACATTAAAAGCTCTACCACATATACATTTGTCTAAGAATTAGTAACTTGTAATAAATATGGAATATAGGACATTCTGTTTTTATGCCCCGCCTACGATAGTAGGGAAACTTTGTTATGAAACTTTGTATAAATACATTAGGGTATAATCAATCAAAAAATCATAATAAAAATATATCCATGATACCAACTTCATGCTTCACTGATGATGGAAAAAAGGGGGGTATTATGAGGTTTACCCTTGTTAAAGTTGAAGGTTTTTTTTCTGTGAAGGATGGATGCTATTATTGTGAAACTATGTATAAATACACATTAGGATATAAATAAACAAAAATCATAATAAAAATTTATCCGTGCTACCAACTTCATGCTTCAATGATCATGGAAAAAAAGGGGGGTATTATGAGGTTTACCCTTAGGTTGAATTTTTTTTTCTGTGAAGGATGTGTGCTATTACATGAAACTTTGTATAAAAATCATGATGAAAATTTATCCTTACTACCAACTAAATACTTCACTGATCATGGAAAAAGGGGGATAGTATGAGATATGACCTCAGGTTTAAGTTTCTTTTCTGTGACGGATGTATGCTTTTATTATGAAACTTTATATGAATACACATTAGGATATAAATAAACAAAAAACATAACAAATATTTACCCATGCCATCAACTGATTATGGATTTTTTGTGAGGGATGAATGCTATTATCATTAAACATCATAATAAAAATATATCCAAGCAACCAACTTCATGATTTACTGATCACTAAATATAGCATTATTCAAAATAGTTGCGAGGCCGGGCATTGTGTCTGTTATACACATATTCTTGTTGATACAGACTTTATTACGGCCAGTCAAGTGAGCCTGTTAGGTTGAGCTTGATGTGTTACGCCATGATAAAGTCCATATCAAAAAGGAAAATTTCCTGTATTTGTTTTATCAGTAATTCACAAAATGATAGATAGAACTCTATTGTGAATTGAAATAAGCAGAAATTTCTTTTTTAGCACAGTTAATCTATTGTTTATTGCAATAATTTATACATGTATGTATTCTTCATTCAATGTATTACGCGTATGAACACGACAAAAGTACCAAAATATTATGTCAGCGTAGCAACCTGCCCTTGATGCTTTCACAGTGACCAGGTAATTTCATGGTAATGTCCAGTTTTGATAATACTGAAATTATTAGTATCTGTAGCTCAAAAGAAAATCATGCAAAATACTGATAATTATTTTTATCTGCTGAATTGTTGGATATAATGACAACATTTCAGTACATCATTCTATTTTGGAATGTTTTGAACTTTTTGATTTCATTTCAGCTTTGAAAGAGAACCCATTATTTGTTTCACCTTTACCAGAGAACCCATTACCTGAAGAAGAAAGAGGTGTTCTGAATGGCAAGGAATTGCTTGAATTTCTAAATCAGGTGAATAATAAGTTGCATACTACATGCACAATAGCAGTTCACTTCAGGTTGACAAGAGATACTCAGTTTTCTGCTTCATCTAGAATCGTACTGTTATCATGATACTTGCATAAGACATAATTAAGATTATACATGTATGTTATGTAAATTGTTGTATTCCATCTTTTTTGATTGTCATAAGATTTCTACTTAGCTGTCTTCAAACCTAGCAAAAGTTTTCCCATATTTAGACATGTGGATCATTCTTTTATCTCAAATGGCCTAAAATAGAATATAGATGATTTCTCATTATAGATATGGAACAGATAGAGTTATCTGATGAGTCTTGCACCTCATCCAAAATGGCTGCCACTGAAAAACTAAGGTTAAAATTGGACCCACACATGGAAACAAATTCTATGTCAGCCATTGACCTGGTGGGCTATACAGGCTCTTCCGGGTCTCTAGTTTGCAATCTAATGGCTATATTTTAACTGACATTAATTTACTCCAATAAATGATGTTCCATTCTCTTTCACTATAATTTGACAATAATTGCATGTAATTTTTATAGATATTTGCTGATTCTGAGAGAGAACCTGGAGACAGAATTAGAGAAAGAGTGAGAGATTTACTTGGAACAGGTATCTAACATAGATTTCTGTTATAATTAATCATATACGTGTGTATCTTTGCCATAGGAAAAAAAAAAAAAAACAGGTCAAGACTGTTTACAGAGCTCCATATAATAATTGTATCCAATGTTGACTGTTGTTTAGATAACAGCAACAGCCATTTATTTGAATATATTCAAAGTCAACAACAATGTTATCATTTAAGGTAGTTCGATCCTAATAAAAATATCAGACAAATTTTTTTCTTTTAAGATATTTTGTAGGTCTTAACCTATATGTTCCAAAAATAAAATAGAAATAATATGTCACCGATCATCTTTTCCTGTTATCTGGCTTTGAAAATCAGGCCAAATTTAGTATTTTTCAGCAATATTTACAAAGAATATATAGGAAACTGTGAGAACATGCTTATTGTTTATCTTTCATATAAAATAAATATCAGATAGATTTAAAAATTTTTTTTTGATATTTCAGAGATATACACTTAAGCTATCTGTTACGCTGAAAAAATCTACATGTCACTGTTCGATTAAGAGAGTTATTTTATAAATTTTACGAAATACGCAATATTTGTGGGAAAAGGGAGCTAATTTGCAGGAAAGTGTATGTCAATCTTTATGACGTCACAATGAATAGGCAAATACAGGAATATTCCAGTTTGAATATCAAGTCAATTCCGCATCCGACTTGTGTTACACAAATGCGCCAATGAAATGCGCCATGTATTAAATGTAAATTATCAACAAAAGAAAACTGGATTGAGTTTTAAGACTGTTTGGTCTTTAATGTGAGAAAATAACATAAACAGTAACTTGCTCGATATTTCATACCTTGAAATTTGTCATTTGTCCATCCAGGGTATGCATTTCTTGTGTTCTTCCAATTACTATATAAAGTAATTCAATTTGTAGGTACTTGTAGGTTTCAAGATATAAAAATGTAATACACAATATCAATTTGCCTTTTAATAAGAGCATTTACATCCCACCTCTTTTGATCTGAGTTGGATCACCCCAACAATCTCATCCCAGTTAGAACAATGGATATTTTTAGTGTTATCACACTAAGACTTGGTGTGTCTGTAAAAGCTCACCTCAGGCCATCGGGGTGATCCTATACACCGCATCCTCACCTCATGTGATAACTATTATGGATAGTCTCATTCTTTTTATTATAAAAATATTTTCTTTTTATCATCTATTGATATGATTTTTTTCAGTTGATTGCTAATATATTTTGTGATAAAGTACTTAACTGATTACAGATTCATTCACTGTTTTGGAGAATAAAGAAGCCACAAAGGGGGCAAAACAAAAGAATTGAAAGTCTTTTTTTTTTTAATTTAATGCATTTTTTGCAAGTTTTTCATACTTAATGTTTCAATAAATATTTTGTTGAGATTCAGTATTTTTATCCCCTCGCCCAACGGAGTTGGGGAGGGGATATAGTATCTTGCCCGGTCTTTCCGTCTGTCCGTTCGTCCCACCTCAGGTTAAAGTTTGCGTTAAGGTTCATATCTGACGAACTACATGTGGCACATCAATCATCTGAGGTCAGTGGATGCATCTTGGAGAATGATGCTGCTGCAGATGATAATTGGGTCACTGTGACCTACATTTCGCGCTTCAATGACTCGGGTTAAAGTTTGTGATAAGGTTTATATCTGACAAACTACATTTGGCACATCAATCATCTGAGGTCAGTGGATGCGTCTTGGAGAGTGATGCTGCTTCAGATGGTAATTGGGACACTCTGACCTACCTTTCATGCTTCAATGACTCAGGTTAAAGTTGGCGTAAAGGTTCATATCTGACAAACTACATGTGGTATATCGGTCATCTGAGGTCAGTGGATGTGTCTTGGAGGATGAATCTGCTTCAGATGATAATTGGGTCACTCTGACCTACATTTCACGCTTCAGTGACTCAGGTTAAAGTTTGTGTTAAGGTTCATATCTGAGAAACAACATGTGGCACATCAATCATCTGAGGTCAGTGGATGCGTCTTGGAGAGTGATGCTGCATCAGATGATAATTTGGTTACATTGACCTACATTTCACGCTTCAATGACTATGGGTTAAAGTTTGCGTTAATGTTCATATCTGACAAACTACATGTGGCACATCAATCATCTGAGGTCAGTGGATGCGTCTTTGAGAGTCATGCAGCTTTAGATGATAATTGGGTCACTTTGACCTACATTTTACACTTGACTGACTTGGGTTTAAGTTTTCATTAATGTTTATATCTGAGATACAACTTGTTATAAATCAATGATCTTAATGTTCAGTGGATGTACCTTCAACATTCATACATCTTGAGATTATATTAGGGTTATTATTTCTTGGCAGTGGGCGAGGGGATTAGCTGTCGTTTGCGACTGCTCCCACTTCTAGTTTTGATTTGATGTATAATTTTAAAACAGTTCAAAAGGTCATTGCCCCTTCTGCACATACAAATTCAGTGGTATTTTTGTTTCAATCAGCCATCTGAACTTCATGGGAAAATGTGCATCGTAACAGATCTATTTTAAGCTTGAGTATATATAAATCACATTGGTTGCAATGACATCATAAAAGTTCATTTCTAAATTTAATTTGAATTTGGTTTTTCATGAATTTCTTTAAAACTATCAGTGTTATACTTCTAGCATAATAAATCTGTTTATTTATTACTATTTTGGTCATTCTCTGGACATCTTAAACATTTCTCGACAGATCAGGCTGAAATATTGCTTAAATTGGTATTAAACCAGTCATTACTTCTGTTTGTAGATGCTAGCTGTTTTAACATAGATAGAGATAAAATGAGTGATTTACTTAATACAGTATTAAACAGAGCAGTCAGACATTTTGTAGTCCTCAGTGATGTTATGTTGGAAGTGTTAGAGTTTTTATGTGGTAGATAGATTATGATTTTTGTATACAATAGCCTGACCAATGGCAGCTCAAGTTAAATTACAACACTTAAGATAAAATGAATTTTAGTGTGATTTGCAGATGTAAGCCTGCTACATAGTAATTGAACAAAGTGTACACATGAGATATTATCTCATGTACAAGTACACCATATCTAAGAAAAATAAAGAGCATACATCTCTACCACGGAGAATTGTTATACCAACTCCACACTGCAATAAAAGACAAACTCCTGTATTAAATATTTTACGAAAGGATATGGAGTAAATGAACATGAGACCATAACACATATGTTAACTCCAACTGCAATAAAATGAAATTGAAATAAAATGAAACCTGAATAACATATTATATGTATCGCAGCAGAAATATCAGTTCTACAGTAAGAAACTATATGTTCAATTCAACATGTGAATGAAGTGTTTATAAACTTTTATATCAAATATTGATGACTTTTCATGTGTAAATTTACAGAAATTGACCTAGGTAGAAAACATTAATGTGTCAACTCAAGGCCAAGTTATGCCTGAACTTGGAATTCACAGCAAAGTAGGGTTCAACCATTAAACCACTTGATGATTTCCTTTACCTTACACATATAGAATCTTATCTTGAACCCTGCTTTTATACAAAAATGAACTAGATTTTGAAATTTACTGTTGAAAATACCCAGAACATCATTTGTCAATATATATGCAATTATTTTAATTGCATACATATTGACAAATGGCGTTGTGGCTGACTCATGAAAAACAAATTTATGCTGTTCAAAGCAGTGATGAAAGTTTTCCGTGGATCCGCGGATCTGCAGATTTCCGCTTTTTTGCTTTCAAGCTGCTCCATTATATTTGTTTCTTTTTACTCTATACCTACTTCCAGTGTAGCAGATTTCCATTTTTTTTTCTATCAATCACAATTTCATCTCTGTCAAAACAAGATTGATGTGGATATATCTTTTAAGCCTGAATTATCAATAAAAATGTAGGACTCTTTTGTTTTTTATTTGGGCATAAAACATCAAGCCTGCCTTAACAGGCTCACTTGATATTGGTCACAATAAAGTCTGTATATTAAACAAAATTTCTTCTTTCCATATATCATCGGCAAAAAGTCAATTGACTCTGATTATTTCTTCTACAATACTTGGCATAAAAAGAAAGAGAGAAAAAAATTTTATGCCAAGTATTGTATAAATGTATATCCTTAATACTCAAACATTTGTTTTGTTCTATTTCAGAAACAAAATACTTTGCAGAATGTCTACTCAAATCCATGAAAAAAGTCCAAGACATGTATATAAAGGTAAATAATCTCTTACTATATAGTTGCTGGTTTACTCCGGTCTTTTTGTGACAGTTCATAACAAGTTTAATTCAGAGAGATTTAAAAAGTTAGATATCTACATGAACAGTTATATAAAAATGTACTTGTCCTGTTCTTGTGGGTAACTCCTAAAACAGCTACGTAGATTATTTTCATATTTGTTAGGATTTTAAGTTTGCCTCAACGAAGTCCGTGTCCACATTAAGTATATATCTTGGTAACTATGAAGAGTAGGGTCATCAAACTTTGCATACAGATCCATCTTGGGTTATGTCACAGCCTCTCAAGAAAATTAGTTGTCTTTGACCTGTATTTTCCTCTTGATTGCCTTTCATTCAATTTTATGTTTGAGTTCATATCTCAGTAATTATACATTATAGAATCATTTGACCTTGCATGTGTATGTATCTTTGGTTTAGGTCAGCATTCAAGCAAAATTAGATCACTTTGACCTACTTTTTTCCCTGGATCAGCTTACATTCAAGTTTATGTCCAAATTCATATCTCAGTAACTGTACATGGTAGGTTCATGCAACCTCGCATTTGCATGCATCTCTGATGGTAGGTCAGGATCCAGGCAAAATTAGGTCACTTTGATCTATATTCTCTGCTTGAATGGACAAGTTCAGATTTTGATCATTATGCATAGTAGGAGCATATGTGCACATCTTGGATTGCATGCCAGCATCCAGGCAAAATTAGGTCACTTTGACCTGTATTTTCAACTTGAATGGACAAGTTCAGGTTTTGCTCTTAATACATGGTTATCTAATGGCCATAGCCAAGGTGAATGATACAGGCTCTTGAGAGCCTCTTGTCATTTACAAAAGAGATAAACTCTTAATTGCATTCATTTTTCATTATGTATTCTTATTTTCTTTGCAGGTTCAACATTTAGGCAATACCTTCAATGTGCAGTGCAGCAAAATTCTTGGTCATATTTATAATAAATCTTATGATTGGAAAAACAGGTGTGTAGTAAAATTTATTAGGACCCCGCCATATGGTGGCGCCTTATAGTAATCAGCCTGTCCCTCTGTCTGTCTGTCCATCTGTCCATCTGTCCATAAGCATTTTCTATGTCGTACGATAACTCAAGATTGCCTTCAGGGATTTTAATGATTTTTGTACTCAAAGTTGGACTTCACCCTTTCGTTTTTGAGGAAAATTGGGAAACAATTTTTGGGTGAAAACTTAGTTTTTATATGAAAAAATGCATATTTTGAGAATTAGCTCGATGTGGCATGATAACTTAAGATTGCCTTCAAAGATTTTTATACATACTATATACGGTGTTTTCATTTTGAAGAAAATTTTGTGTGAATCTTGGTTTTTATAAATGTATATGATAAAATGCATATTTTGAGAATTAGGTCTATGTCAAAAGATAACTCCAGATTGCCTGCACGGATCGTTATGATTTTTTTACTCAAAGTTGGACTTGACCAAAGGAAGCTCCCTTTTAGTTTTGAGAAAAATCGGAAAATGATTTTGGGGAAAAATTAAGTTTTTATATAAAAAATGCATATTTTGAGAATTAATACTATGTCGTACGATAACCTATGATTACCTACAGGGATTTTAAGGATTTTGATAATCAAGGTTTGGACTTGACCAAAGGAAGCTCCTTTTTGTTTTCGAGGAAAATCTGAAAACAATTTAGGGGAAAATTTAGTTTTTATATAAAAAAGTGCATATTTTGAAAATAAGCTCTATGTCATATGATAACTTGAAATAACCTTCACAGATTTTTTTAAGTTTTCTGCACAGTGTTGGACATGATGAAAAGAAGGTCCCTCTTGAATTATATAAAATCAAAAACATTTTTTGGGGAAAAATTTACCTTCACATATTTTTTTCAGTGTTTTGATTCGATTTGCACAGAAGAGACATAAGTTGTCAAAATAACCATATGTAAATAATCTTACAATAACTTGGGATTTTGTTATTAATGTTTTTCTGCAAACAGGTTTTTGGGACACACAACTGGGCGGGGCCCTTTCTGTCAGTATTCTAGTCCTATCATGTTGTGAGTTTGGGGATTTCTTTCTATTTCACTCTAAAAGAGGATGACTTAGGCCATAAAAAATAATTTATTGGTTCACAGGCCCTCCCTCATCTAGTTTGAGGCTTGAAAAAAGCCCCTCATTGACCCTATTTTTTGCCATTTCAATAAAATAAAAACAAAAAATCACCTCCCTCACTACATTTATGGTGGTTTTTACAATGTAAAAAGCTGCCTCATCTATTTTTTGGCAAATAAAAAGATAAAAAAAATCACCTCCCTCCCTCATCATTTTAAATGAAAAATTGCCTGAGAACCAATTAATTAATTTTGTATGGCCTTATGATATGTTTAGTGTGTAAATATAGATTTTGTGTCTATAGTTTGCAAAGTATGACACCTGGCTAAATTTTGTTAATGATATATTGACCATGTAACATTTTATGAAAGGTTAGTTTCCCATCAACTATAAATTTATGGTATTTGTGTGTGTGTGTGTAGGAAGTACATGGCCATTCTAACATGGCTCCTGTTAATCATCAATCAGTATAATACTCGATAACCATATACTTCGTACATGCACAAATGATGTCCAAATACAAGTATATATAGGGATGCCAAAACAACAATATTTTTAATTTTGTTTGTCTTAGTTTTTGAAGGAAATAAATGTTAAGAACATTTTTGGAACTTAATCATGCCATCCAGACACGTTAATGTGTATTGTTTTGCTTTCGATTTGGATTTTGAACTTGCATCTATTTGAAAACGTCGGATTGTGTATTGTGATGTCATAGACACAGACAGCAATGGAGACGGGAAATCCGCCTTCTCTTGGGTCGCTTCAGAATGGAAAATTCCATTTTTTGTCATATTAGAATCGTAAATTTAACCCCTCGCTAACGCTCTGGGTTAAATTCGAATATAAAGGCCCAGCCCATGGTTAAATTTCCAATAACCATATACCTGCCATGAATTATTTCTTAATCAACCAAATGGCCTTTGACCTTTACCTCAATTTTTCAGTCAGTTCGACGATTTCAAAGATTTTTTAGAGCATAGACAAGTTTCTCTAACATTATAAGGGTATGTCCATCTTAGGCTGTATAGACATATTTTGATCTGCATATGTTTAGAAAATAAGTTTATACAAGGTTGTAGTTGATCACTAGCATCAAGTTATCTGCTTCTGATGAATTTATCCTGTTATATTGAGTGAATATTAATAGAAAAGTTTAGCTGTCAGCACAATTTACCCTGCCCGCTGTTTTATCAAATATCCTACTTGTATTGTTTCAAAATCTTACTGGATGCATTAAATTTGTGAAAATTTTAGTTAACTTATTAAAAGAGTAAGAAAAGGACTTTGATAAATATTGTTTTTTTTCTTTTCAGTGAAAGTATGCAGCAGTATGTTGAATCACTTTTAGAAAAATGGCTTATGTTTGATAAAAAGGTAATAACAAATATTACTCTATAAATCTTTTGTTAAATACAGGTTTTATTGCAATATTGTAAGTCTTTCCATTTTTGAAGATCTGAAAAACATAGAGTCAACCCTGCCATATTTTGGGGGAAAATTATGACCATCATAAGTAAGAGAAAATCTTCCCAGTTCAGACTTATGTGGTAAGAATTTTGACATTTGTGTATTTTGCAACAAATCATAGTAATATTGGCCTGATTTAATATGTACATGTATCTTTTGAGGGACATCATATGTGTCTTACAGCATGCACAGACAGAAATATCATTTCAAAGATATTGAACTCCTGTATGAACAATGGGTAAAGACATATCTTCCAATGAGTATCTGATGAACTCATTAATAGTAAATGTGGGTTGGTTTTTAACCATTTGTATCTTTGCATTGCTCAAGTGAATAGGGAAAGACTATTTTATATTTCTATTTACATACTTTATCTGGTAATTAAAACATTTTTTTCAATTCTTTGTTTGATTTTTAAGAGATATTTTGTCATCTGTCTGTTGAAAATATAATTTAAGTTTGCAATGGGCAGTCAGTGAACATGTGAATTGATAGGAAAGCCAAAATCCAAATACATTGTATTCTCATCTTTGTTTGAATGACATAATAATTACATGAAATTTACCAAAAAATCATTACCTATTCAGCACTGCAAGAAGTACAATTCTTATTAGCACACGATCCTAAAAACTTGAAGTGAACTACTGTTATTTATTCTCTATCAGCTTTTACACATATTTCAAATTCGATAATTTCCAAATGTTTTGATTTGATTGTAAGATGAAATGGCCATTCAGTTATTTCAGCAATGTGTTATTTATAAGTGGGATATCCTTAATGAAATGTCACCTATTTAGGCTTCCAGTTTTAGCTCACCTGGCTATGCCAGGGTGAGCTTTTGCCATCACTTGGCGTCCGTGGTCCGTCCATCCGGCGTAAACTTTTTATTCAAAGATCTTCTCCTCTGAATCCACTGGGACAATTTGAACCAAATTTGGTCACAATAGTCCTTGGGTGGTCCCCTTTAAAAAGGTATCCGGCAGGTCCGTACCTCATCCAAGATGGCAGCCAGCGGGGAACACAGTTTTAACATTGGACCCTATGGGTAAACACATTCAAAGATCTTCTTCTCAGAAACTACCAGTCCAATTATAACTAAACTTAGTCACAATGGTCCTTAGATGGTCCCTTCCAAAAAAGGTATCCGGCAGGTCTGTACCTAATCCAAGATGGCCGCCAGTGGGGAACATAGTTTTAACATTGGACCCTATAGGTAAACACATTCAAAGATCTTCTTCTCAGAAACTACCTGTCCAATTATAAACAAACTTAGTCACAATGGTCCTTAGATGGTCCCTTCCAAAAAAGATATCTGGCAGGTCCGTACCTAATCCAAGATGGCCGCCGGGGGGGACATAGTTTTAACATTGGACCCTATGGGTAAACACATTCAAAGATCTTCTTCTCAGAAACTACCAGTCCAATTATAACCAAACTTAGCTACAATGGTCCTTAGATGGTCCCTTCCAAAAAGGTATCCGGCAGGTCCGTACCTCATCCAAGATGGCCGCCAGCGGGGAACATAGTTTTAACATTGGACCCTATGGAAAAGACATTCAAAGATCTTCTTCTCAGAAACTACCAGTCCAATTATAACCAAACTTAGTCGCAATGGTCCTTAGATGGTCCCTTCCAAAAAGGGTATCTGACAGGTCCTTACTTAATCCAAGATGGCAGCCAGTGGGGAACATAGTTTTAACATAGGACCCTATGGGTAAACACATTCACAGATCTTCTTCTCAGAAACTACCAGTCCAATTATAACCAGACTTAGTCACAATGGTCCTTAGATGGTCCATTCCAAAAAAGGTATCCGGCAGGTCCGTACCTCATCCAAGATGGCCGCCAGCAGGGAACATAGTTTTAACATTGGACCCTATGGAAGAGACATTCAAAGATCTTCTCAGAAACTACCTGTCCAATTATAACCAAACTTAGTCACAATGGTCCTTAGATGGTCCCTTCCAAAAAAGGTATCCNTCACACTTGGTCACAATGGACCTTTGTTTGTCCCCTTCTTAAAATGTGTCTGGCTTGTCTGAACACATTCAAGATTGGCATTCAACATTGGTATTATTATTTTTGACTGTATCTGTCAGCAATGGCCCAGGTGAGCGATACAGGCTCTTGAGAGCCTCTTGTAATATGTTGAGTGTGGATATATAGATTTTGTATATCTATTTTGCTAAGTATGACACCTGTCTAAATTTTGTGAATGGTATATTGACCATGTAACATTTTATGATAGATTCGGGGATGTGATATTTCGGTGAATCACGGATTTCCGCAGATCAGGTTATTTCCGAATCTGTTTTCGTATATTATGTTTAACTTCTGATTTCTGGTTATTTCTGTTTTTCCACAGGACTCACATCCCTGTAGGTTAGTTTCCCATCAACTATAAATTTATGGTATGTGTGTGTGTGTGTGTGTGTAGGAAGTACATGGTTATCAACCAAATGGCCTTTGACCTTAACCTCAATTTTTCAGTCAGTTTGACAATTTCAAGGATTTTTTAGAGCAAAGACAAGTTTCTCTAACATTATAAGGGAATGTCCATCATAGGCTGTATAGATATATAATGAGCTGCATATGTTTAGAAAATAAGTTTATACAAGGTTGTAGTTGATCACAAGCATCAAGTTATTTGCTTCTGATGAATTTATCCTGTTGTTTTGAGTGAAGATTAATATAAAAGTTTAGCTGTCAGCACAATTTACCCTGCCTGCCATTGGTGAACCTCTGTTTTATCAAATATCCTTCTTGTATTGTTTCAAAATCTTGTTGGATGCATTAAATTTGTAGAATTTTTAGTTCGCCTCAAAGAAGTTGTGGGGGACTATTGGAGCACCCCCGGCGTCCGCGTCCGCATTTAGGTATATGGTATATATCTTATTAACTATGAAGGTTAGGGTCATCAAACTTTGTGTACAGATGCATCTTGGGTTATCTCACAGCCTCCAAGAAAATTAGGTCTCTTTGACCTATATTTTCCGCTTGACTGGCTTTCATTTGATTTTAGATCTGAGTTGATATCTCAGTACCTGTACATGGTAGGATCATCTTACCTTGCATGTGCATGGATCTTTGGGGGTAGATCAATATCCAGGCAAAATTAGGTCACTTTGACCTATATCTTCTGCATGACCGACTTACATTCAAGTTTACGTCCGAGTTCAGACATTCAAGTTTATGTCCGAGTTCAGATCTAAGTAACTGTACGTGGTAGGATCATCTAACCTTGCATGTGCATGCATCTTTGGGGGTAGGTCAGCATCCAGGCAAAATTAGGTCACTTTGACCTATATTTTCCGCATGATTGACTTACATTCAAGTTTACGTCCGAGTTCAGATCTAAGTAACTGTACATGGTAGGATCATCTAACCTTGCATGTGCATGCATCTTTGGAGATAGGTCAGCATCCAGGCAAAATAAGGTCACTTTGACCTATATTTTTCGCATGATTGACTTGCATTCAAATTTACGTCCGAGTTCAGATCTAAGTAACTGTACATGGTAGGATCATCTAACCTTGCATGTGCATGCATCATTTGGGGTAGGTCAGCATCCAGGTAAAATTAGGTCACTTTGACCTAAACTTTCCACATGATCGACTTACATTCAAGTTTATATATCCGAGATCAGATCTAAGTAACTGTACATGGTACAATCATTTAACCTTGCATGTGCATGCATCTTTGGGGGTAGGTTCAGCATCCAGGCAAAATTAGGTCACTTTTACCTATATTTTAGGCATGATCGACTTACATTCAAGTTTACGTCCGAGTTCAGATCTAAGTAACTGTACATGGTAGGATCAACTAACCTTGCATGTGCATGCATCTTTGGGGATAGGTCAGCATCCAGGCAAAATTAGGTCACTTTTCCGTTTATGTCCAAATTCAGGTCTCGGTTACTGTACATGGTAAGATCATCTAGCCTTTGTAAACATGCATAAGGGATGGTAATTGAACACCCTGGCCAAATTGGGTTTCTGTGTCCATGTGCCATAATGAGGCGAACTTTGTAATCATTGATTACCTATGTTTAGTTAATTTATTAAAGTAAGAAAAAGAATTTGATGATTTTTTTTTTTTACTTTTCAGTGAAAGTATGCAGCAATATGTGGAATCACTCTTAGAAAAATGGCTTATGTTTGATAAAAGGGTAATAAAAAAGATTTAAATTCTTTAAATTACTCTTTAAATCCATGGTTTAAGTACAAATTTTATTGCAATACTGTAAATCTTTCCATTTTTGAAGCTCCACAAATCATAGCAATATTTGCCTGATTTAAAATGTATCTTTCGAGGGACATCACATGTATCTTAAAGACAAAAACATCATTTCAAAGATATTGCATTCCTATATAAACTATGATTCTAATTAATTGTTTTTCTTCAATTGAAATTTATTTAAAGAATGTCATGAAAGAAAAATTAAAAAATGTCATGGAAGAAAAATTATAAGTGCTCTTCAATTTCATAAGTAGTTTGTTTTTTAGGTGATATTTATTGCAATAGGTCAGAAACCCAGTCATTCCTTCTTACTGGTATTTGATGGGATCGTTTCTGCCTTCAATTACATGAGAGTTCCTATGTTGCTTAAAGACTTTTTATGCATGATCAGGCTAATAAAGCATATAATTTGAGGCATTCATTGTCATCAAAGCAATTATTAGATCATGATTTTAGTTGTCATCTGAAAGCAAATATATGGAAATGCTTTAATAGATCTATTACTAATGAAGAATTAGATAAACATTTGCCATTAAGAGAATATGTCATTACAATGAATATCTCTTATTAATTGCTAAGTCAGGCAAGCTTTTTTTAAAGCTAATACTTGTAACAGTATTTTAAATTTGTATTTTTCATGATATGTTATTTTTTTTTCAAATATTATAATTGATTTTTACTAAAACTGCCTTGTTAAAGGTCTTCACACAAAATCTCACTCAATTGAAAATAGTTATCAGGGAGATCTCCCACAGAAGACTTCTAGTAGGTTAACATGTATGCAATCCTATACTCTTAGGCAAAACAGATAGGAAGTAACAGACTTCAGGAGATATATTTAGACAGTTTTACAACATTATGGGAGATTATTAAGGATATGGCACTGGACAAAAATAAGAGCCTTCAGTCTAGACTTCAGAAAGAATGTGAAGATAAAATTCTCAACACAGATGTCCCACAGTAAGGTCTTGAATAATTATGAAAGAAATTTGATTTGCATTCTTCAGTGACAGAAAGTCAACTTTTAGCTCACTTTACCCAAAGGTCCATGTGAGCTTTAGTCGTCACTTTGCGTATATCTACATTGGTGTTTGTTTCAGTGGATGCATCATTGGCATCTTGTAACATCTCTGAATTATCAAAGCCAAATTAGATTAAACTGGAGTCAGAGTCAGTGTCATGAATAGATGAAAGTTTTTAAATGACCACAAAAAAATTGAGGTCATAGTATGGTATGGTGCTTTTTTTCGTCAATGATGGCATCTTTATCTGCATCATTGTCTGTTGACACTATTTTTTTGTTCAGTTACATTTCTGAAGCTTATTCATGTGCACTACAGAGCTCTAACCAATGCCAACTGACTTTATAGTATAAATTTATTGACAAATGAAATGAAAATATGAAAATTACCTGCATTATTTAGGTTCCAACCATATAGTTCTAAAACTAAACTGGGTTGATAGCCTATTTTACTGGAGCCTTTAAAAAAAGGCTGCATATACAGTATTGAGAATTTTTATGGATAGATAAGATATCACCATTTTCATTTAATTTTAACTAACCTTCATATAAATCTAACCTGAAATGTAGCCTTCAAACATGTGCTCTTTTGGGGTAACTTATAAAAGAGACATATTAAAACATGAAATTTAAAAATACCAATTACAAAATTTTAAATTAATTACTATTCCTTCCTTGAGGGAGATTTTTAGTCTCCCTAGCTGTTTTTTTAACAGTGTTGAGTTTTGCTGTTTATCAAGTTGATATCAATAAGGCATTGTTACATGATGTTTCTCTACCTACAGTGTTATTTGAGTACTGATCATTAATACATAATGACCACCACCTCAGATTTTAGATTAACATGGAAAAATTATCTTAAGGACTTATTGACACCAACTTGGACATAGATCAGATACATCCTGCATCCCTGCAAATTTCTATGTGTTGAGAAGATAAATTGTTTTGTTTGTTTTTTATTTTCTTAAGAAATTTTAACATCTAAAATAAGAATACAACAGTATGCAGAGAATTTCAAACACTCATAGCTGTCTTCCTGTTGACAAAATGTAATGTTTTTATTTGCAGAAATATTAGGTCTAAGACATTACATATTTATGTAATGCTACATATGGGCCAGAGACATAAAGTAATGAAGGAACAGAAGACACAAACAGAGACTTACACCATTGATGTGGCTTGTCAGACTGAGTATAGAGAAAGTATGGATTTATTTTTGTTTAACATACTGAAAATGGGGAAGTTTTATATTTATTACTATTTTGGTGTTAAGGGATGAAGTGGGAAAATATGACTGCCGCAAATATTTTGTTGCAATTGGTTGATTTAATAGCATGATGGATAACTGTGAATTCAAGACTGCTTGAAATTAAATTTACTTTGAAATCCGCAAAAAGGGATGACGTGAGAATTTGTTGGTTTACAGCAGGCAAAATATGAGCTCTTTATGTGAAATAAATTGTGAGTCTTCTATGGAAAACATTTATTGCCTGCACTATCAAATTTTATCTGGTAAACACAAGTTTCCAACTTATTTAACAGGACTTAGATGTCCAACAGACCTGAATTTGATAAGTGCAATATGGGACTCCATACTAAAGTAAAATACAAAGTTTCAATCATCTGTGATGAGAAGTGTTACGAAAATTTTTACCATTGACAGTTTTTATTGAAAATATTCCAAGTCGGCAAACAGGAAGTAGATGTCCGACAAACCTAGATTCGATAAGTGCAATATGGAATCCCATACTAAAGTCACATACAAAATTTCAAGTGGCTGTGATTGGTAGTTGCTGAGAAAAGTTTTACGACAAAATGGGACGCAAGACGATGCAAGACGACAAAAGTGATCCCTATATGTCGCCACACACTACATGTGCAGGCGACATAAAAAGCATGAGTAGTCATGATGGCCTACAGTGTGCTGTAGGCTCCTCTGATTTACACAAATTTTGAGTCTTTCTTGTAAATATGGTGAGACGGCTCAGTCAGCTCTTCCTTCATTCCAATGTGGAGAAACTCCAATAGCCTTTATTGGGTGTGTCATCTTATAGTGGCTCCTGCTGTAGATCAATGTGCAGATTCAAGTGATGCATGGGGGTGGCGATACATATCCTGTGTCAGCAGTTTATTCTTTTAGAATATTATTCTGCTTACATATTCTATAGGGTTAAATAAAACATTTTTTATGCTCCGCCCACGAATGTGGAAGGGGCATATAGTGTTACCCTTGTCCATCCTTCAGTCCGGTTAAGTTTTGCATTTAAGTACATTTCTCAGAAACTGTTAGGTGTAGAACAATGATAGTAGGCCAGTAGGTAGATCTTTGATAGTACTACATAGTTCACTAGGCAGTTTGACTCTGACCTACATTTCATGGTTGAGTGACTCTGGTTAAGTTTTATGTTCAAGTCCATTTCTCAACAACTACACATTATAAGACAATGATGTTTCAGCAAATTAATTGCCTTGATGAGTTCCAAATCATTGACAATAAGGTGGCTTTGACCTACATTTTACGCTTCAGTGACTTTGGTTAAGTTTTGTGTTTAAGTCTGTTTCTTAACTACTATGTATTATAGCATCATGATATTTTAATGTAACATTCATCTATAGGAGAACTGCATGTTTCACCAACAGTTTGGTGTCCATGACCTACATTTTGTGCTTAAATGACTTTTGGTTAAATTATATGAGTTCAAGTTGATTTCTTAACAACTTCACATTATAAGACAATGTTGTTTCATCAAATTAATCATCTTGATCAGTACTTACCAAATCATTGACAGTTAAGTGACTTTGACCTATATTTTATGCTTGAGTGACTTGTTTCAACTTCTTAACAACTACACACAATATTTCATCACAATTCACTGACAGGGGATTCATTTTATGGGCAATTGACTTGGATTATCTTTTGCAATAAATGTATTGGTGGGCTTCCGTGTCTTACAGACACACTCTAGTTATGAGGACAAGGACAAGTTTATGTTTCTCTTCAACATAATCTTTTTTCCTCTGCTTTGTGTCATGAAATAGTTTTGTCTCTGGGAACTACATGTATTTACTTGTTCTTGTCCTCATAGCAAGTAAATAGATACATGATATTAACAAATTTTGTCATCGGTGTTAACTTATAAGATGGACTATGTGGGAATCTCCCTCATAGCAGTATTTGTTTGTGGGAGATTTGGCGTGACGACCTTAAACAGCCATTTTTGGATTAGAGTCTATCCAAAGGATAGATCTGTCCTATGTTACGACCCGGGTGACCAACCTCACGCAATCAAACATTAATGATCATATCCATGCTAAAAGAATCCTTTTCAGGAAACCTCGTACACATCTTTCTGATCTCATAAAAAACTCTGACACTCAATAGTCTATTTTCATTGAACATTAATTTGATTGCCCGAACTTTTCAACACTTAAATGGTGCCCGGATTTGTTAATTAATCACAGAATGAATTTCCCATTCATAAAATTTTGTGTGTAGATGTATGAATGGCGTAAATGTACTTCCCTGAACCGTCAGTGAAACAATGTGGCAGTTTTGAACTAAATCATAAAAGATTGGAAATAGAAAATCAAATTCATTAGCCATCGAGAACAACAGTCCATCATTTACAATCTACAGAAGATGTAATGTTTGTTTACATTTCTAGTTATCAATGGATGGAAAAGTACGGCTGTTCCACGTTGGCTGTTCCGTTATACTTGTTGCAATTGTCATTTTGCGGTGTCTTCTCCGGGGTCCGCGTTCGGTATACATGTAATGGCCGACTAAAAACAAAATACTGAAGAAGTCTACATTGGTAAATACACATAGTTACTTGGAAACAGTTGTCAAGGTGCGTATTCCGAAACAGACGACATTTTGCAACGATCTGGGTTGGAATTGACGAAATTCAAAAAAGGATCAGGCAGGGGTGTTAATCTGTTGATTGCCGTTCGTAGAACAATGTTCAGTCCGGGGTGTTGCGTGTTAATTGCCGTTGATCAGAGTTTGGTCAAACAAAACTTGAGATAATGTCATTTGAGTATTTAAAATGGCATAACAGTCGTTTTTCAATTGCATGAGAATGTTTATCATAGCGTGAATTAAGATGCATTGTTGCACAAAGAACTTGGCACAGATCATCGTTACATGTCTTCGTGTGTTTCTTGGACAAAGTATTATCTCCATAAAGAGCAGGGTATTGTTGCTTAGGTCTTGTCAGCTTTTGCGTCTTGTCAGCATTCACAAACCTTCCATTCAGGTCTCTTCTAAAGAATTAAATTTCAAACTGTATGCTGTCATTGTTTAGTATATGTTGAGTGTACAGCAGGGAACCCATAATACGTAATAGGTTTCTGGTATAAAATCAAAAATTTGAATATTTGTCTCTAATGGTTTGATTGCCATTGATTGGCTGGTGTGATCAAATGAAGATGGCCACCAGTAAATACTTGCTGACTGTCAGAAAGGCATGTTTTCTTGATGAGCAAAACATGGTTTTTGTACCTTTCTTGGTTTTAATATCATCATTATAATTGGACCTACACAACACAGACAGGCAATTATTCATATAATACATGGACAGTGTACATAAAATATCAATAGATTAGATACTGATCATTGCCATCATAGACACTAATCCATCAGTCCCTTTGGGACTTTGATTGGAAATTCTCACTGTAATAAAAAGATAACTTCAAAAGAAATTTGTGTTATTGACTAATACCATTATAAGATAAATTAACTAAAACAACATAATTAACTGCTTTGGGTGACTTCTACTGTAAATTGTGTAAATAATAATTGTTTTCAGTATATATAAAGCAGTAAAATAAACATTTTTGCACTTAAATAACATTTTTTTTTCTTAAAAGATTGTTTTATTTTGCAAATGTGGAAGATTGTGGGAGACTTTTTCTCTTTGTGGGAGATTTTGGTCTCCCACGAGGGAGAACCTTCTCAAGTGGGAGATTTGATTAGTAAGTGGGAGTCTCCCTCGCAATGTGGGAGGGTTAACAGGTATGATTTTGTAAAAAACATATCTTATTTTATATACCGTACAGGTGTTGTTTTTTTTTTGCCAATGGCAATTTTCACGATTTCTTTCAAAATTTATGATTTTATTTGCAAAAGACTGAAATATTTGTAATTCCTTATCATTTACAGTATAAAACTCATATGTTTTGCAGTATGTAATTTTCATGACTTCAGAATACCCACAAATAAAGCGAAGTTTAAACCCTCGCAAAAATAACCACTCATACGGTACATACCAATAACATCAGACTGCATCTGTAAACTACATTATCATGTTGTTGCTTTGTACTTACATTACAGTTGTGTATGTATTTATCTATGTTTTTTTTTTTAAGATGAAGTGCCAACAGGGGACGGTGATGCTAAACACAGTAAATATAGCTGTAGTTCATCAAGAAATTATGATAAACTTGACTCATCAAGCCCAGAGCTAGGTTCTAATGATAAAACATATAAATTAGGTTCACACCCAGATAAAAACACTTATGCTAAAGTTTTAGAATTAGGAAGGATACATTCTCCTATATTGAACGATAAGAGAGACTCGCCTGTTTATTCAAGGGAGAATAGTTATCCAGATGAATCTTTGTTGTTACTTACGCCCGCTTCATTTAGCGACAGTATTCACTCCAATGAAAATGGTTCTAGTCAAAACAGCAGTTTATATTATTCTTTTAATGACAATACAAATTGTAGTGCATTAACTAAAGATCTGACAAGTTCTGGCAACCAAATAAGCACTGATACAACACGTAATATGCGAGACAAAAGTCCTCTCCTTGACTTGATGGAGTCTGATGCACACACAAACTTTTATAAAATAGACCACAATAACAAAACCATTAAAAAGGAAATAGTTAGACCAGATTTTAATGTTGCTAAGTCATCGCATTCATCTATAAAATCTGATTCACCGAGAAATTCACCATCTTTTGGGAAACATTTTGAAGAACATGATTGGTGGGATATTGATAAAAGGGAGTTGATGCAAAAGAAAGTAAAGGATCATTGGTACGTTTCTGAATCGGATGAAAGTGGAAGTGTGAAATCAGAAAGGTGTTCACAAGTTAAAACGCTTACTGACATTTCAAGTTGGATGTTAAAACCTGATGGTAATTCTGTAGTGACAAAAATTCAAATGGAAGATTGTGATCAAAATCAAAATGTGAAAAAAGAAAGTATGAAAAATCAAAATAATAACATTGCAGACAGGAAGGGAAGAAATGCAAGTCCTGAAAAAAATCTTAAGGAGCAGAAATTTGACAAAAATGAAAGTTCTCAAAGTTCATCATCAAAAGTTGATAAAGAAAAGCCCGTTGACTGGTGGGATTGTAACAGCAGTGATGATGCTGACTCTTTAGATGATGAAGATGAACATAGTGATGATGATTTCTCTAAAAGTGAAGAGTTAACTACTGTATCATCAGTAAGCAAAACCAGTCAAGAAAGTATGGAATCGAATCATCCACAGCCAGTAAAGCCAAAACCAAGCTGGAAGCCTGCAGCAGTCAGAAAGTGTACTGCTTGTGGAGATTCTACGCATCTCATTTATGATTGTCCAGATAAACATAAAAGGGGGTTTTTCTACTGAATTGTAACTGATGCATTATACCAGGAGGAGTTGACTGCAAAGGTTAAAAATTGTGCCATACTTCATACATGTATATTAGCAATTTTTTTTATAGTTGTGATTTCATTGTGCAGTGCAAAAATAGAGAACATGAAATCAGCAAATAACTGATTATATTTTTGCTATTTATAACATTTTACAATGTATGGCAGTCAGAATCATACATGATGTCAATCAAAATGTGAATATGTTGAAGGACTAACAAGGGTAGAAAGATGAAAATATGTTCAATATTGTAGCCTAATCAGTGAAAAAAAAAAGCTTTGCACCACTTAGATGTGTACTGGAATAATTTTTTTGGGCTAATGACTGTCCGTAATTGTCAATTAAGATTCGTGTATAATATAGTGGTATAAGGCTTCCTGATGGCTGTTTTGCTTTGTTGGTGTGGTCAGCAAAGTCTTTGCATTTGGGGTATGGGGGTTGGTCCTATTTGTAAATCAAATACTTCAGAAAAAAATTCTGAATGTATACAATTTTACAAATGTATAATGACTGAAATTCAACACATTTTGTTATAGAACTACATGTATTTGAAATGAAGATTTCTTGGCCTACTTCTGCGGGAATGATTTGATATTTAAGTATATTGAGATTAAGAAAGGATAAGGTGTATTGTAAATTCGAATTTCATGTATTTGGTTTACTACTTCCTGTTTCCAGTATTATGAAAATTTAATGGTAAGAGATAAATATAAACTAGTATCCTTAATAAGAACAACAATAAACTGATAAGTGCTCAACCAGTCAGATGATAATTGCCTCAGATCAGTGCTATCTGGTATTTTGTGCTTCAAACTTATGTAGTACAAGTGTGTGGTTTCTGAACAGTTCATCAGATTAAAATGAACCTTGATCACATGTTTTCTTTAGTTTACACAAGAGGCAGAACCCTATTGATCTTAGAGTCACTACAATAAGTAAAGGTTACAATTACTAACAACAATCGTTGTTTTATAAAATAAAAAAAAAATGGAAGCTGGGTTCAAAACTAACACCAGTTCTCTAGCCCTATTCTAGTGAATTTGAGAAAGAACTACTAAATTTTGTAATTGGTAGTCCTTTGGACAAGCATAATTAGAAAATTTTCACAAACCTTTAAACGTTTGTAAAATTTGCACCATCAAAATTTTTGCAGAACTAGCCAATTGGAATCATTGTTTTTTTGGGGTTTTTTTTTTGGCTACCAGCAATGATAAAGTTAGTGTTGAAACCCTGGGAAATATCTTTTTTTTTTGTGTTGATTAAACCCAGTCACTGAAGAGAAATGAGTTGTCAAGATGGTCATGATTTTGCAGAAATTAAGTTAACAGTAACTTCGGTTTTAAGTGATTTGAATCAGATGACGGGGGTAACAACAAAATTACTGAACAGAATTGTCAAGAGCCGAGATCCAAAGGGCATTTTTTTTGCAATGCAGGTGTAAAACCACAGGAGAAATTGTAAACCACAATGATCTCGACTTGGTATAGGCATTTCAAAAGATATGATGGGTAAAACCAAAGGTCACAAGCTGATGAACTTTCTCATTTACTGGTGTATTAATATGTATCAAATGTATATCAATATGTGCCTTGATAAATGTAGGAGTTTTCATATTATTTTATGTTATCTACCATTTTTGGAGTGTGGGATATGGAAAATGTCTAGAATGAATCCTATGTGAAATGATGCAAAACATAATTTTCTGGACTTTTATTATATTTTGATATTTGTAATTTGGATATTTGTTATTTGTTATTTTTTTATTTTATTTTTTTTTNNNNGGGGGGGGGGTGTTTTCTGATCTAAAATTTTTGAGTGATGAATATGGAAAATACACAGAATAAATTCAATGTGAAATGAGGCAAAACATCATTTTTATTGATTTTTATATTTGAAAATTTGAATTTTTTATGTGGGGGGATCTGAAAAAAAAATATCTGACCAAAATCTTGTGTGAAAAATGATCTTTAATGCATATAAAAAGGTAATTTCAACAAGACATTACTTATATTATGAAGACTTAATATAAATGTCACTGAATTTGGAAATATAATTGTTCACTTGTATTTTTTAGAATGGTTAACCTCATCTCAGATTGAAACCTGAAGTGGATCTCCACTATTCTGCAAGTGTTCTCTCAGTATTCATGTATTTTCTTGTTTATTATTTAACTTATTATATGACTCATTTTATAGTCACATTTTTTTTATTTTAAACAAGTGCCAGGTTTAGTTTTAGTTTACTTCATTAAATCAAATAAAGAAGTTGTTACGTTGAATAGTTCATGTGTCAATCATTATGTTTAAACACAAAAAGGTAAGAACTATCCAAACTCTGTTACTCCCAACTAAAAGCTTACATCAAGAAGAATCCAAAGGAAAAAAAATCTACTGAAATTGGATGAAAATTTTTTGTATGATTTTTGCACAATTGCAATATAGGCCCCTATTAAGTAGGCATATCATTAAAGAATCAGGTTTGATAACTCTCCAGACAAAATCTGTAACCTTTTAAGCTCACCTGGCTATGCCAGGGTGAGCTTTCGCCATCACTTGACATCCGTTGTCGGACCCTATGGGAAAGATCACATTTTCATCTTCTCTGAAACCACTGATGTAAATTCAATCAAACTTTACAGGAATGATGTACTAAAGGTCCTTTACAAAGATTGCTCGTTTAGTTCCGGTCTGAGAAAAAAAATGGCCGCCAGCACGAACATAGTTTAACATTGGACCCTATGGAAAAATCACATTTTCATCTTCTCTGAAACCTCTGAAGCAAATTCAACCAAACTTTACAGGAATGATTTACTAAAGTTCCTTATCAAAGATTGCTCGCTGCAGGAAACATAGTTCACTTATGTTGGACCCTATGAGAAAATCACATTTTCATCTTCTCCTGTGAAACTACTGAAGCAAATTCAACCAAACTTCACAGGAATAATGTACTAAAGGTTGTTTACAAAGATTGCTGGTTTCGTATCGTTCAGATAAAAAACATGGCTGCCAGGGCCAAACTTGGATTTAACATTGTACCCTAAAGGAAAAATCACATTTTCATGTTCTCCACTGAAACTGCCGAGGCAAATTGAACCAAACTTACTGGAATGATGTATGGAAGGTCCTTTACAGAGATTGCTTATTTTGTTGTAATCTGATAAAAACATGGCCGCCATGGTTTAACAATGGACGTACCCTATGGAAAAAATCCTATTTCCGTCTTCTCCTCTGAAACCGCTGAAGTAATTTGAACCAAACTTTACAGGAATGATGTACTAAAGGTCCTGTACAAAGATTGCTCATTTACTTCTGATCCGAAAAAAAAAAACATGGTGACAGCATATAACACTGTTCAACATTTGACCCTATAGGAAAATCACATTTTCATCTTCTCCTCTGAAACCACTGAAGCAAATTCAGCCAAACTTTACAAGAATGATGTAGTAGAGGTCGTTTACATAGATTGCTCATTTTGTTCTGATCAGACAAAAAGCATGGCCGCCAGCACAGAACTTAGGTTAAACATTGGACCCATGGGGAAAATCTCACATTTTCATCTTCTTTTCTGAAACCACTGAATCAAAATCAACCAAACTACACAGGAATGATTTACTATAGGACCTTTACAAAGATTGCCCATTTTGTTCCAATCAGACAAAAAACAGGGCCACCAGTGCAAAACATAGTATATAATTAGACCTGTGTGAAAATCACATTTTCATCTTCTCCTTTGAAACCACTGAAGCAAACTTTACAGGAATGAAGTACAGAAGGTGCTTTACAGAAATTTCTCATTTCATTCTGATCTGACTAAAAACATGGCAGCAAGCCCGTAATATACATGTAGTTTAACAATGGAGTCTATGAGAAAATCATCCTTTTCATCGTATTCTCTTAAACTATTCAAGCAAATTTAATCAAACTGTATTGGAATGATGTGGTAGGTTCTTTCCAATGATAACTCATTTCAATATGATCAGACAAAAAACACCAGTTCCAATGGAGAACATAGCTAAACATTAAACCCCATTGGTAAAAAAAAACATTATTTTTGGTCATGCATGGCAAAGAAGTATTTTGTCAGGTGAGCAAACAGGAGCTGTCTATTAAGGACCATTTGACTAAGTTTGGTTCTAATTGGACAAGTACTTTCTGAAAACAAGTGTAGGCCATAATACATGTCTGGCACACTTAGATTGGACCTATCCCTTATAAACTGGAGAAACTTCTCTATTCCTGACCCCATCCCCAAAAATAGTTTAAGTGGGCACTTCGGTCGTGATTAAATGCAAATAATGAAAAACCGCATCGTATCTTTTACCATGTATCATTTACCATTCAACTAGGGTTAATAAGAAAATGATCAAATCACATAAACTTAACATATTAACATATTTTTTATATCATAGAATTGAGGTCCAGGTCAAAAGCCATATAGCCAACAGTCAAGTAATAATCAAGAGCAACCTGCATACATGACAAATATAAATGGCCTATCACTTACAATTATTGGGAAACTTGTCAAATCAGAAAAAAACTTGGCCATGTTCACGAAACCATGAAATTTAGGTCAAGGTCAAAGCCATATGTCAGGCTATTGTGTTAAAAAAACTTAACACGGTCACTAGACCTTGAAATTGAGTTCAAAGATGAAGGACATATGCCAGACATTCATGTGCTTCACAAGTCTGTTCCACTGAATATCATTGCCCTACAACTAACTACCTTTATTCAGACCTAATCACAATAAAGGGCTATGCCAAGCGCAGCATGTTGACCACTAAAATTTGAACATGTGTAATTTAAATGTGAATGTGGACACAGTTAAGAGCTTGACAAAGTAATTAGTTCAAGGAACATTAAAACTAGCCCTTTTGATCTCCCAAAACTCTAAACTGATTTACACAAAATCTTTTGACATAATACTGACATCTTACATCAAGATGAATTCAATGAACAATCGGTTTTAAAATAGCAATTTTACATATTTTCAAAAATGGCAATTTTGGCTCCTTGGACCCCTTATAGTCTGGATATGGTAAGATATACACAAAATCTTTTGACGTACTACTGAAGGCTTACAACAAGAAGGAATCTAAAGTAAAAATCTCATCAAATCCGATAAAAAATTTAAATTTTAGTTAATCTGCACATTTGCAATTTTGGCCTTAATTGGTTCCTTATAGCTCCGAAGAGAAACAAGTTATCAAAAATCTAATAGTTAAGCACTACGTTAATTCTTATAAAGGAATCCATTGAAAAAAAAAACTGCATCAAATCGGACTAGTATAACAAAAATATAATTTTTGAAACTTGTCTGACATGATAATTTTACCTTGCGTGTCATAGATCATTCCGTGTATGGCACTCGGTGGATGTCCTTGGTACTGGATTTGACTTCTTATTTCAATATTTTTTGGAAATGAGTACTTCTTTTTGGACTACTTTTGGATTATGGCTTTCCATATTATTTTATTTTAATGCTGCTGATGAGAGGTTACTCCTTGAAACACATGTATAGCATAA
>MJUU01013565.1:17484-46222 GCA_002080025.1 Modiolus philippinarum | reverse complement strand
TGGAACATTACTTATATTAAAAAATTACATAAAAAATATATAACTTTTTGGAAAATGGACCTTGGAAATGGTTGGAAGAAAGGAAGGGGCTGTCATTAAAGAGGGTTGGTGAAACGAGACACAACTGTATAAACAATAAATATTGAAAGAATAAGACCAAATCATGGAATACATAGTGACAACAAGGCCTGAATTGTGGCATATATTGTAGCAACAGGGTCCAAATCATTGCATATATAGTGTCAACAAGTTCAAAATTATGGCATATACAGGGGCAACAAGGCCTGAATAGTGGCATTAATTGTATCATCAAGTCCCAAATCATGGCACACACTGGAACCTGTCTAATACGACACACTGTGGGACCATAAAAATTTGTCAGATAATACAGGATAACGGAATACTCAAGTTCAAAAAGCATATTAAGGTGTCTCAGTGGTATTATTCCGCCATTTTTGTTTTATACTTGTTCATTTAGGTTTCATACATTTAGAAATTTAACAAAATAATTACTTAAAATGTAAATAAAGTTCCAAAGTATTTAAAATTTTTATTCCTGATCCATTTTACAACATTTTCATTACAAAAAGGTAAACTAAAACACGTGTACTTGAAATCTGTAGCTGGATTTACAGAACACAGAAATTAAACAAGGGAGATAATTTGAAAAAAGTATTTCATATAGATATCACTAGAGAAATTAGCATTTCAAAGTTTATCTCGCTTATTTCAATGGTGACCCCCAATTTTTATTTTTTATATACAAACAATATAATAAGTTCAAAACACATGCAAAGTATAAACAAAATCTATAATAGATTTTTAAATTTATCCACTCATATAGTCATTTTCCTTATCATTTCTTTGTAAAATCCTTAAATTTTTAATTCCAGTTTTTTCGCTTAAATGCACGGTGACCCCCAAATTTTATTTTATATTTTGAATAATAGCACAATTAGGTTTCTACAGAGAAAATTTAACAAAATTCTATAATAGGAAATTAATACCCTGCAGACACTTTAAGCTTTCTTTTGGACTAATAAATTATGTCGGATTTGACAGGATGTGGGAATACTTGGGTGTCAGATTTGACAGGTTACACTGTATATAGTCTCAACAAGTCCTGAATCATTGCATAAACTGGGACAATACAGAGACCAACAACAGGAAAAATAAGGCCAAATCATAGCAGATCTAGTGGCAACAAAATCAAAATAGTGGCATATATAGACAATGGAAACAAGAATGAGGCAAAATACATACCTCACAAAATATTGATCATCATTATTTTGTATTACTATCAATACATCGGCAAACGAATACCGAAGCAAGAATGAGGAAAATGGAAATTCTAAAATCATAAATCCAAAATCACGGCAATTTACAGCAACATGAACTAAGACAGCACGACAAAGACATAAAAAACAAACAAAAATGAACAAAAACGCCACAAAACCAAAACACTAGCAGTGTGAACCCCTATAAAAACTGAGGTATCATCAGATGCTCCGGAAGGGTAAGGATAGTCTGCTCCATGCATGGCACCCGTCACACTGCCGGTGAAAAGTCCGATTCTGTCACAGTCGGTGTTAGGCAGTCGGGTAACAAACTCTGAATCTACCCAAAGATATTTGTTCTCATTTGTGAAACAAACATTGTAATGGTCTGTCAAATTGTGGTGACGACCGTAAAACTTCTGTAGTGACAATTGCAATCAATTATCTATGTATCAATGGTANTTGTTCCTTGACCGCCATTTTCAAAATGGCCGCCAAAACAGGCGAGAAAATTCAACATTGTCCGATTTCAATGAAACTTGGTTTCCAATTAGATCTTGATGTTGCGAGTTCAAAACCGGTGTTGAAAATTATTCCTTGACCGCCATTTTCAAAATGGCCGCCAAAAAAGGCGGGAAAATTCAACATTGTCCGATTTCAATGAAATTTGGTTTCCAAATAGATATTGATGTTGCGACTTCAAAACTGATGTTGAAAATTGTTTGTTGACTGCCATTTACAAAATGACGTCTTGACTTCAAACCTGGTGTCAAAAGTGGTCCTTAGCAAGACCGTTTTTTTATCAAAAAATCCCAACAAAGAAATATAATAAAACATGATCAGACTTTAAAAATAGTTCAAGATATTGGAGGTGTTTGACCTACGAAAGTTTGAGAAACTGAAGATCAACTGTATAACTTACATTGTTACCTTGATTGTGGCAACTGAAAACCAGGTGAGCGATACAGGCTCCTGGGAGCCTCTAGTACAGGATTGTTAGTCGCCATATGTACTAGATCATATCACATCGCCATTTTGATTCAACAAATTTTACGGGAGTTATGGGACTTTATCGACTTAATGCATACTACAACATAGGAAGACTTTGTGGACACATCTCGTCATAATCCAATTAAGGGATTTTGCTTGACTGTTTGCTACCTTATGCAGTAGATCATATCCTGCAGCCATTTTGATTTACAAAATTGTGCATGAGAAATGGGACTTTATCGACTTTACTGCAGCGGCGGGGGACATAGCTACGCGTAGCAATCTTGTTTTCAGGGGGACCCAGAAAAAAATCATATGGTGGGTCCCTGGGACCCTACCTGACAGAATGGGAGGTAAATCCCTGTGTAAACCACTTTTCAAATTGCTGCCATATAAGAACTTTGTTTTTATAAAGACACTAAGGAAAATAATCAACAAAAACCCTTTTCTTGAGAACTGCTTTAATGATTGAAGGTAGTTGGAAGGAATGTTCCTTTTTACTTNAAGCCTAACCACAACCCATTGTAGCCAAACAGTGTGCAAAAGTGCGAAATCCCATTCAGTATCGGGACCCATTCTGTGTTTTTTTGTGTAAGTGCAGACTTGCTGAAGGCTTATTTTCCTGTCCCTACCCATTTCTATGAACAGGACAATTGAAGAAATGGGTTGGGGCAAGAAATTTATTCCTCCAATCAAAACTCGTCACCCTTTTTGTCTCTTCCATCTGTATTTCTTTTTTGATGTGTAATTTTCTGAATTTAATATCTGGCTTTTGTCCTCATATAGCACAAATATTTCTTACTAGATGTTAAACTTAAAATAATCAGCCAAGATAAAATTATGTGACATCCTTTTACCCACATTTTTTTTTCAGGGGGACCCAGAAAAAAATCATACGCTGGGTCCCTGGGACCCTACCTGACAGAATGGCAGGTAAATCCCTGTGTAAACCACTTTTCAAATTGCTGCCATATACAATGTAAGAACTTTGTTTTTATAAGGACACTAAGGAAAATAATCAACAAAAACCCTTTTCTTGAGAACTGCTTTAATGATTGAAGGTAGTTGGAAGGAATGTTCCTTTTTACTTGCCAACCAAGAGATGTTACTTTTATGCGGATGAGTCATCCAAGATAGTTTCCATTTTGGAACCCAATATAACCCAGGACCACATGATAGATACCTATGAAAATCTTTTTCTTGAGAATCTTTGAACGATTTGAAACCAAATACATGTATGTCATTAATATCTATTTAAAGTTGCTTATCAAATGTTGTCACTTTGTACAATGCACCCTTTTTGTCCTTGGCAGATTTCGGTGTTTTACTGGTCATGTATATTTTGTATTATTAAGTGAATTTTCTTGAAATTTGGATATGTTTTGTAGAATTACATGCTAATTAAAAGTGGTATGTCAAATAATAACAATATGGAAATTTATTTCATATATACAGCTCGTATTACCACATTCCTTAAAGAATTTAGTCTACTGAAGCAGGTGAAAATTCTAGTCAAACTCCAATTTTAAGAAATGTGGTCGGTGAAAGATTTTGAAATTTTGTTAGTACATTGTAAGTCATGATAAGCTCAGTTTGATGCCATACAGTGATGCCTACATCTATTTATGTGGTGTCTTTGGTCTTCCGTCTTCTGGTGTTCTTGCTTTTGCCTTGTCTCTGGACTTTGATTTGTGTAATCTTGTGCTTTGTTCCTTCGGTATTCTACTGCCGTTGTTTCATTTTATACATACATGACATATCTGAGAGCATTCTGGCAAAATAATGTTAAATCAGGGTTTGGTTTAATAGCAGCATTAAAAGTGAAGTCTGTATGGAGATCAGATAGGTTTCACTGTATTTGAAAGTAAACCAATTTTTATTAAAACAAACAAAAAAAGAATGTGTCCTTGATTAATGGAAACAAGATTATTTATTTTTCAGTTACAGTTTAGATAACCTGAAGTTTGGGAAAATTGATGTATCTAAGTTTCCTGATGTGGCAAAAAAGTAAGTTGATGATGCCATTGTTTGATTTTCAAATTCAACAAAATCAACACATAAAAATCACTATCTATTCTTGTCTGTTGTTTGTCCATCCATATTTGCAGTGTTTTGTTACTTAAATTTTTTTTCCAATAGAAAGCCGTTTCCCATAGCATTTCAAAATCATGAAAAAAAATTTCCAGAATAGTTGTTCACTCCAGACTTTTCCCTGAAGTATTATTTTTTTTTACCAATATATAGGAAAGAGAATTTTTTTTTGAAATAGTGATGAAATCACTAGTTTGTAGGGTATCAAAATTATAACATTATCTGGATATTCTCCTTACCTCCAACTTACAAGGATTCTCAAGCTTACAACGTAGATGTGCATAACATATTTTCTCTTATGATGTGGCAGCAATATCTATTTCTTACACGATAAGATAATTTTTCGTATCACTTAGTGATAACTTTTTTAGGGAGGTCAGACATTACCATGATTTTACTGATAAACACGCAGTAATGGAGGTCTGTCTGATTTTAACCCCTCATTGTACATTTTTCTTTTGATCAAATACATATAAATCTTATAATTTTATCATCTAAAACATGTAAAGTGTTGATAATCAACAAATTAAGATTACCTGACTATTTATGTATAAGTTGAGAGTAATAATAAATAAGGACTTGTGACCAAAATCTTCACCGAGAGTTAAAATGGCACCAATTTTTTACCATACAAATGGAAAAGAACAAATGTTGCTGATGACTAACAACAACCAAACCTAAGTTAACAAATGTGATTGGACTTGAAGTTTATTGAAAATACTAAGTCCTGATGAAATATTTAATAATTCAGGCAAAATTTCCAGAAAAGTTGGTAAAAATTAGGGAAAATTGGTGCCACGTTAAATTTCCCATTGAAATACATAGGAATTTTCAAGTTCAAATTATGCTAAAAGTACAAATGTTGCTGGATTGTAAAGGACTTGGTATTAGTGTCATCCTATTGAGGAAAGGTCCATAAACAACAGGTTTACTCAGTTCTAACAAAAATCAAAAGCCTATATTTACAATAATCAAATATAAATTTCCAAAATTACATCATTTTGTCTTATGGCAGCCATTTTGTATAAATTTTCTGGGGCCATTTTTCGGATTTCAATCTGATGTAACTTTTGAACACATAATCGGATTTTCAAAATTAAGCAACATTTTGCTCGTTTTTAATCAGGCCGTCTTTCTGTGGGACTTTTATTTAAAACAAAGACTACCTTGAAAAATGTCTGACCTCCATTACATTGGCCTTTCATGCGATAGATAACTTTTCAGCCGTATTTTCATTGGTTGTTCTAGAGGTCACACATCAGGTCAAACCAACGTCATGGCAATTCTTTAAATTCCGTGCTCATTGCATTATGTCGTCTGCATTATTTTTTATTCCATTGGCAAGAAGAAGAAATGAAAAAAATGAGCTTTGTGTATACACATCATTAATTCATTCTCCCAAAACAGGTTTTCGGCCACTTGAAATGTATCATTTTATTGCTAAAAATAAGTTTAATTTCCTTTCTGTGTTCTGTGTTGATTATGATGTAATGTGTATTGGGATCATTGACTCGTGGAAATTGACATCAGAATCAGTTACCATAGAGACAGAGAAATTTACACCTACATTTAATTACAAATCCTTCGTAACTTTTTCACTCAACAAGCAGAAATCAATTTTATTACTGTATAGATGTTTAAAACTGTAATTACAATTCAACCGAGCTTTCACCCAGCTTTGTCACCAGTGAGGAATCATGCACCTGTCATTGCTATTGATTTTTTGTGTACATGTGCATATAATGCAACATAGTTCCTACATCTACAACACTTATCGTTGTTTAGTTTCTACTTTACATACGGGGAAAATTTATTGTTAGACTTTACATTCATTATAAGGATAAGTTAAAAGTACATAATCAATCTTCAATGTATTCACAAACACAACTAAATTAACCCAACTTAACACAATTGGGAGAACACGACAGAATGGTTTATCATAAGAGAAATAGGTTTCACAACTCGTGATGCTTGTATATCGCTTGTTATCAAATTTCGCTATTTAATTACAAATAATAATTAACTCGCTGAAGCTCCTTAATTGTTATTGTGTAATTAAATAGCTCGATTTGATAACAAGCAATATACAAGCCTCACTCATAATGAAACCTATTATTATATCCTTGTAAACATGGTAAATAAAGTAAAGGAATTACTGTCTGTCTGTCCCTCTGTGCACACTTACCTCATTAGCCCAACTCCTTTGAAACACTGTGACAGATTTTGACTCTACATAAAGGAAGGGCACTATATGCAGATGTAGGACCCAATGAAGGGGAGATAATTTTATTGACTTTTCATAGATTCCCTTTGAAAAGGTTACATTTCAGTGCAACTCCTCTTAAAATTTTGATGAAATTTTACAGAAAAGAAGAAAACGTTACACAGATTTGCATGAAAGAATATAATTATTGAGAGATAATTTGACTGTAGCTGTCATTGATCTTTAAATCATGTTATGTAATAACAGGGCTGATTTTGACCTTTCATGAATATTCTTGTTTTCCTTAATTTAATCAATAAGGCCAAAATCAAAGGGTGTATCACAATAACACCAATACAATGCATCAACCTTTTCTTGCCACCATTCTGACCAGGGAAAATTTGGGAGATAAATGAGGCTGGCAATATATTGTAGTGTTAGTTCGTCTAGAAAATGATAAATTTATCAAAATAATCAGATTCAGCTCTCTGATATATTTCTTTACCTAATCCAACATTTTTATCCCCTCCCCAACAGAGTTGGAAGGGATACAGCATATGGCCTGTCCGTCCGTTAAAGTTTGCATTAAGGTATATATCTGAGAAAGTACATGTGGCACATCAATCATCTTTGGTCAGTGGATGTGTCTTGGAGAGTGATGCTTCTTCGGATGATAATTGGGTCAGTCTGACCTACATTTTATGCTTCAATGCCTCTGGTTAAAGTTGTGTTAAGGTTCATATCTAAGGAACTACCTGTGACACATCAATCATCTTTGGTCAGTGGATGCGTCTTGGAGAGTAATTCTGCTTCAGATGATAATTGGGTCTCCCTGACCTACATTTTAGGCTTCAATGACTCATGTTAAAGTTTGCGTTAATGTTAATGTATGGGATACCCAATTTGTCACTTCAATCATTTTTGGTCATTGGATGCATCTTGGAGAGTCTTGCAGTTTCAGATGGTATTTGCTCACTTTGACCTACATTTTACACTTTACTGACTTTGGTTTAAGTTTCCATTAATGTTTATATCTGAGATACTACATGTTACACATTAATGATCTGAATGTTCAGTGGATGTGCCTTCAACATTCATACATCTTTAGATTATATTAGGGTTATTATTTCTTGACAGCAGGCGAGGGGATTAGCTGTTATTTGTGACTGCTCCAACTTCTGGTTTCAACTTGAAGTGCATTAATATAATGTGTTTTTCCTGAAACCTGAAGATATTCCGTGCATTACCCTTTTTATTCCAAAAGTGGTCTATTTATCTGCCATGATGACTTTACTGAAACTATGTCAAAGAAATGCTTGAAATCATATTCTGTGATGTTACTTGCAAATTTTTCAGAGACATTTTAGTAAAACTTACCGAGGTCAGAGAATCAATGTTAAATTTAACAATCAATTGTATCATAAAATAATTGATAGATTTTCAATTAAAATTAATAAGTGGAACATTACTTATATTAAAAAATTACATAAAAAATATATAACTTTTTTGAAAATGGACCTTGGAAATGGTTGGAAGAAAGGAAGGGGCTGTCATTAAAGAGGGTTGGTGAAACGAGACACAACTGTATAAACAATAAATATTGAAAGAATAAGACCAAATCATGGAATACATAGTGACAACAAGGCCTGAATTGTGGCATATATTGTAGCAACAGGGTCCAAATCATTGCATATATAGTGTCAACAAGTTCAAAATAATGGCATATACAGGGGCAACAAGGCCTGAATAGTGGCATTAATTGTATCATCAAGTCCCAAATCATGGCACACAGTGGAACCTGTCTAATACGACACACTGTGGGACCATAAATATTTGTCTGATAATACAGGATAACGGAATACTCAAGTTCAAAAAGCATATTAAGCTTTCTTTTGGACTAATAAATTATGTCGGATTTGACAGGATGTGGGAATACTCGGGTGTCAGATTTGACAGGTTACACTGTATATAGTCTCAACAAGTCCTGAATCATTGCATAAATAGGGACAATACAGAGACCAACAACAGGAAAAATAAGGCCCAAATCATAGCAGATCTAGTGGCAACAAAATCAAAATAGTGGCATATATAGTCAATGGAAACAAGAATGAGGGAAAATACATACCTCACAAAATATTGATCATCATTATTTTGTATTACTATCAATACATCGGCAAACGAATACCGAAGCAAGAACGAGGAAAGTGGAAATTCTAAAATCATAAATCCAAAATCACAGCAATTTACGGCAACATGAACTAAGACAGCACGACAAAGACATAAAAAACAAACAAAAATGAACAAAAACGCCACAAAACCAAAACACTATAAAAACTGAGGTATCATCAGGTGCTCCGGAAGGGTAAGGATGGTCTGCTCCATGCATGGCACCCGTCACACTGCCGGTGAAAAGTCCGATTCTGTCACAGTCGGTGTTAGGCAGTCGGGTAACAAACTCTGAATCTACCCAAAGATATTTGTTCTCATTTGTGAAACAAACATTGTAATGGTCTGTCAAATTGTGGTGACGACCGTAAAACTTCTGTAGTGACAATTGCAATCAATTATCTATGTATCAATGGTATCTGTTTTCTCAGGTTCAACATCGACATTGGATCATTTTCCAAACAACTACCTACAGTTATATTGTTTAAAGATGGTAAAGAAGATATGAGAAAACCATTCATATCACCGAAAGGCACTGTTGTCAGATACAGTTTTGTTAAGGTAAGTTAATTGTTCGATTTGTATGGAATAGCAAAATACCAATGTACCTGTAACAAATTATTTTCTGCATATGGCCATTTCGACAACTTATGTCTCATTAGTGCAGAGTAAAGGAAATGAAGGAACATTACATTAATATGTTTAAATATGATGGTGATTAGAGCAAACTCATTGTTGCAGACAGTGTGCGATTTTTTATTATCAAACAATCAATAAATATGATACATGTATATTGGACAGTTTAGTTTTGATACAAATGTACTGACTTTATTATCGCCAGTATCAATTGTTTTGATTTGATATGCTCTGAAAATACATAAGTTATCAAAATGGTCATATGCAGAAACAATCTCCGAAACAGAGGTGCATAGCTCTTCCTACGTCAGATATCACCTCTGCCACACCGGAAGGAGAGATTCCTCTCAAAATGGCCGATTTTCATGACGTCACAGTGTGAAATACGTCAGGATGTATACGACGTCACTGTAAAAAGGGCGTGGTAAATCCAATATGGAGGACAAGGTGTGGCAGAGGTGATAATCTGACGTAGGAAGAGCTATGCACCTCTGTTTCGGAGATTGATGCAGAAACCAAGTGTACAGTAACTTCAGTACTATGTTATTTTGTGAATGTGGACACAGTAAAGGACTTTGACACAGTACCAGTAATTAGATGGACATAATAAGGAGCCTGACACAGTAACTAGCTCTTTTGATCCCTTAAAGCTGGGAAACCGTTAAAGGTACGCTGTTACTGATAATATATTGCGTAAAGTTTACATCAAGAGGAATCTGAAGGAAAAAAATCTCGTGAAAATTCTGTCTTAAATATAAAGGTTTTACATATTTTGAAAAATTGTTTTACCCCTTTTAGCTTGGCAATGGTCTGATGAAAAATAAAATTTTTTTCTTAATCTGCACATTTGCAATTTGTCCCCATTTTGCTGCTCATAGCCTGGAAAGAAAACAGGTTATCAAAAATCTAATAATTAAGCACTATGTTAAATTTCCATAAGGATTCCATTGAAAAACCAACAATCAAAAATTGACTAAAAATTAAAAAAAAAAAAAATTTTAGATCCACCCCTATTGGACCCTATTTATGTCATGAAGGGTACATGTAACATGAAATCTGACGACTTACCTCTGATTGGAAACTTCCTAAAGGGCATACTGAAAGAAACTCCATCAAAATCCGATAAATGAAAAATATTCTACACCAAATTTTGCTTTTTTGGCCCCTCTTTAAAAAACAGGAGGGGCCACAAAATCCAAAACCAGTCAAAGCCTTCCTTTTGTGCCAAGGAACATTATGTTCAAATTTCATAAGGATTGATAGTCTGGAACTTATGTCATTGACCAAAAATAAAAGTGTCTACAGACAACGAGGACAACCACTACAGTATCATACTACTATATGACCTCAATTTTTTTCAGATCGTATAAAAAGAAATCACTATATACAATACTGGTAGGATCTTACCAATAATTTTACAAATCAGTCATCAATTTCCCAATTTATTACTTTGCATCAGAAACAAAACTTGTATTTATATCTTCTTTAACTGTCTCTTTTTACCAAATGTACTTGTTATTTGTTAGCTGCGGAACCGTAGCTCTATAGGTCCTTTTATTTTTTTCTGATTTGGCGGACCATAGAGCTACGGATTTCCCCCTATATAAAACTTGCGATTTTGCGACACGAATTTTGTCGCACGTTTTTGGGAGTTTTCTGACAACCGGATGCCAAGCAGGGGCAGTCTCAGTTATGTATTTCGTTTCTTTAAAAATAATGTTTATCCGCAACCTTTCATATTTATTTACCAATAAATATTCATTTCCTGCTCATTATCATAACAAACGTCATCGTTGGGGTCAAACCGCCTTTGGCCATTTTGCTGACATCAATCTCACTGGGAACGAGACTTTTCGGGAGGCGGGACTAAAAGAAAATCGTTTCCGGAAAGGATATCCTGATGTAAATTTTTGTCCATCTCTGATTTGAATGGCAACATTTCTCACTTTTGCAAAGCTTTTTGAATGCAAATAATTAATTCATCTGCATTTAAGAAATATTCCTTATGAATTTTGAAATATCCGTTCTGGACATGATCTGGTTTTTATTGCTCGAAATGTCACATGACTGCGATGTTCAAAATGGCCACTAAAGTAGGCGGGATTACGTTTATATTTGGACAATTACCTTTATAAATAGAAATTAATGACTCACCTTGCATAATTATATGTTGTAAGTTTTAGGAAAATAATGAAGGAAACGAGAACACACTTCGATACACGTACTTGGCATCCGGTTGTCAAATAACTCCCAGAAACAAGGGACACAATTCGTGTCGCAAGAGTCGCAAGTTTTATATAGGGGAAATCCGTAGCTCTATGGTCGGCAACTATCAAAAAATCAGCACAAGGACCATAAGAGCTACGGTTCCGCAGCTAGTTATTTTTAAGTGTTCTTAGATATCACTACTTGTCTGAAAATACAGTCTGTCTTCCTATGGTAGTCTTGGCAACATGTCCATGTCATTTCTTATAGGAAACAATAATTTGATCTTGCATAAGGTCATATTAAAAATCAGGATATCTTTCACAAGTATGAGAAATTTCGTATTTTCTCGAGTGGAGCGTATCTGAACCAGAGGAAAAGACGTAGAATTTCTTATATAGATATCCCGATCCTTAATCATATGCAAGTACCTACATTATATTTCTTCCATAAAAGCAAAAAGAAACGTCTGGAAACCTTTACTGTTTGAACAACATTGTCGCCATTTTAGTATTCTTTAGATTGTGACGTCAGGTGATTTATGACGTTAAGTCATGGTTACAATTGTTGTATCACAAAAATTAACACGTCTGGTTGTTCATATACCGATGTAAGACGAGGTCGCGTGCATCGATCTCACACGGGTCATCTCCCACTGTTAACCACCATTTTCGGAAGAAAATACCTTCTGTTGAATTTGTGTTGAATATCTGTTTACTTGGCTACCTTGTACATTATGAATATTTTACTTAAATTTAATACTTATATGATTCACTTCATGGCCTTTTCATTCAATTTGAAGAATTTTATATAAAGTATATTATATTACAAGGTATTATGGTTTATGATTCCAGTATCATTAATGAATGGATTTTTTAACAGGAAGGTGTCATCAGAGATTTTGAGTTGAATACTGTGTATCAGAAATGTAAAGACAATCCTATTAAATACAGAAAGACAAAACAAAACAAAGAAGACTGAGTAAGAAAACATTCTCAGGAAGTAAAGGCAAAAATAGTTACTGGATATAAAGGCAAAGACATACTTCTTATAATGCCAGTGGGAACATTGTAAAATTGTATTTAACCAAGAGTTTTCAAAATGAAAAAGAAGGACTTAATGGAAAATGAGAACAGAGGTTATAATTGAAAACAGAAATTTTGTTGATAGAATATATTTATCATGTCAACAGTGAATATCTAGTCTTAAAAAAACTTTGGACTATTTCAGGCAAATAAAGAATTTTATATTTCAATGCTCGTTGACTTTTAGTGCTTGTAATTAGGAGTTAATATTGGTCAACGGTTTTATATTTGTTGGACATTTATGCACATTTGATAGTTTATACATGAATATTAAAATATAAGATCCTAATCTGATGGAGCTCCTACTGTAAGAAAGCCAAGAAAACGAATTAAAACATTAAAAATTAACTCCATAACCTACAAAACTCAAAACTGGCCACGTTTTCAAAATTCATATAGGGGTTTGACAAGTAAGACAACTCCAAGCATACCATAAAATCTATAAGGGTCTTTGAATCCATTTTCTTGTTGTTTTGCCAGAAACCAATAATTGCTTTGTTAAGCAAAGGGAAAAATAATTACTTCCTCAAGATTTCAAATTAGATGATATCAGGGGGAAACCCACAAATAAGGATAGTTTGCAGGTATGAAACTATGAAAACGCTTAAAGAGACTATAAAACTTTGAGCTATACATAGAAAAATGCAAAATATCAATGCTATCTAAAGTGAAATAAATACTTTATTGAAACTCATGAAGAATATCTTATGCAAACTGACTTGAAGGACAAAATGTCATCATGAAATGATACACAAAAAATTAAACATTATGAAAACATTACTTTAATACATGTATTACGCATTATCTTCATTAAGGTCTATTCCATTGAAACATAGACCAATCTGCAGGAAGGCAGCTTAATTCACTTCTCGTTAGTGCTTGTGAGAGATTTTAAATGAAAACAGAAGAGCCTTAATTTGCTTTTTTCGGTGGTGACCGTCTTTTTAGAGTGCCTTCATGCCGGTTGGCATATGATTGAATAAAATGTCCTTGATGTAATTTGATACCATTAATTAACAAATACACAATTAAGAACATAAGACATAAGAAGTTAAGGAAACATTAAAATATGTCGGGCCAAAATTAAAATATTGTTTGTTTCCCCTTACCTACCGACCCTAAAGAAATTGCCCTACTCAAATAATTTTATTGACTTTTCGGGGAAAAGATTTTTTTCTCAAATTTGGATAAAAAACAGTAATTTCTAACCTTTTTAGTAAAAATTATAAAAAAAACATACTTCCCTCCTGCCTACTCAACATTATTAGGTAGGGTTGGGTAAAGGGAAACATTTTGTTTTTAATTATGGCCCGGTTTGTAGCTGATGTTGCTTTTAATATCAACTAAAATCATAATGTAAAAATGTAATCATGGTATTACTCAACTTTATTGTACAGGTTGGGCATGGTTTAAATTTCTCTGTCTTGTAGGCATGTTATAAACGATTAATCCGGATATAATTGACCCGTGACCAGTCAGGTCAATTAAATAGAGTAATTATAAGAAGTGAAAAACTTTGTTTGTCTAATTTCAAGCAAATTTAGAAACCTTCTGAACAATGTGTTAAATAAGTGATGACTCCTATGGAGAAAGGTTTTTCTCAGTGGCTGAATGGTCAGTGATGTAAATGTCTTGTGTCATTTCCAGAAAAGTAGATGAAATTAACACCTGAATCTTTGTTCGACAAAAGCTTTTAGCTCATCTGACCGAAAAGGTCAGTGTGAGCTATAACCATAATTTGGCATCCATCATCCATTTTCTGTCTGTCGTCCATCCATCAGCCTGTCGTCCATTAGTTTTTCCCATTTTTGTCTTCTCCACTGAAACCATGGAAACAAAGTTAACAAACCTTTACAGGAATGATACAAAGAAGGTCTTTTACAAAGATTGCTCATTGCGTTACAATCCAACAAAAAGCATAGCCGACAGTGTGAAACTTAAGTTTAAGATTGGACAATATGGGAAAAATCACATTCAACTTCTTCTATGAAACCACTTAAGCAAATTCAATCTTTATAGGAATAATGATCTAAAAGTGGTTAACAGGGATTGCTCTTTTAAAAGTGGTTAACAAAGATTGCTCTTTTAGATCCGATCTGATCATGGCTGCCAGCACGGAACATATTTTATCATTGGAACCTAGGGGAAAATCACATTTTCATCTTCTCCCCTGAAGCCACTGAAGCCAATTCAACCAAACTTTAAAGGAATGATGTACTAAAGGTTTTTAAGAAAGATTGCTTCTTTCGTTCGGATCTGCCAGCATGGAACATAGTTTAACATTGGACCCAATTGGAAAATCATAATTTCATCTTCTAAGTTGCTCAATTATTTCCCATCGGATAAAAAACATGAAAACCAGAACACAGTTTATTGGAAAAAAACTGCTTTTAAGTAATTTGTTAGGTGAGAGCTACAGGCTCATTCTCTGAGCCTTTAGTTTGCATTTGTATCAGTAAAATTACTTAATCTCTGTTTTTTTTTCTTTTTTTTAAAGATTCCACTTAGATCCCTTAAATGAAGGGTTTCTTGAGCAGAGAAAACGACATTTTGATTGTGCAGTATTGGGTGTAGAAGCAATTCTCCTTGAAGTAAAAACCTATCTGTATATTTGTACATACTTTCCCAAAATTGTTTTAAGGAGCCCGAAAGGTATGAAACGATAGTGTAAAAAATGGCAATTTCCACATACATGACTTTCTTACTTGCCGAATTCTGTTCCATTCCGGAAAATATCTGATATTACACAGGGGTCAACAAAGGTCAGTCGGCGTCAATCACGTCTGCCAGCCATGATGAGTAAAGGGAATAAATTGTAGCATGTACTTGCTTTAATCTTTCAGAACTTGTTCTTCAGAAAAGGTGAGGCGAAACAAATGTTTTATCCATGGATTCCATTTCAAACCAGCTTATTTTATCCCAAAAGAAAGAGACATGATTTTCCCTTTTTAGCCCAGCTAAGATAGGCAACCAGTTTTCAATCAGTTCAGGGACAAAATGGTGCTGGCGAAAGTAAGAATAAGGTGTTCAAAGGACCGATTCCAGATTTACTGAAATAACTAAATACCGAAGTTACTGTTAATTTATTTTCTGCATATGCGCATTTCGACAACTTATGTCTCTTCAGTGCAGATAAAATCTAAACGTTTGGAAGACCATTAAATAAGTTAGGGTTGGCAACTATGCAATAATTAAATTCTTGTGGTGGGGATGGGAAATTTTTTTTTATTTTCTATTGGTGTTAGGATATAACATAAGTCGCATTCACCATCCCAGGTATCATTCAACAGAACAGCACGAATTAATTTTTTACATTAGCTTTAGATAAACAAGAAGCACAGAAATCCCAAGGTCGTCATGAAATGATACACAAATGTCTTAATTATCAAAGCATCTACCAGTAGTATTTTCTATACATTAATTCAGTACAACAGACACAGGTGGCAAAGCAAAATATGGAACACATAACAAATCAAGAAATGGTGAAGATAAGTATGGACAAATGTGAAAAAAGTGTTGTTGTATCTCCAAGGTTCCTTACCTTTAATTTGCTTAGGCTCTCATATAGATTAAGGAATTGGGTCATATTTTTACACTTAATCAGTTAATAAATACAAGTTATTCAGCAGAAGTGAATCATATATATCAGTGAAATGTGAAATTAAAGGTTAATGATGAATTTCTTCTTTCTTTTTTTTTGTTTTGCTTTTGATGAAACTTCAGATAAATTCATTTCAAGACAGTAAACAAACATATCATGGTATCAACTGGAATGCTATGTAATTAATAAAAAAAACTTTTATGCCTCTGCTGAACGACTGTTAGTCCCCGAGGATATTCACATACCCAATAGCTAGTACTTCGGTGCTGGCCCGAAAACCAATTTTATTTTGAAACTTGCAATATCTACATTTAACAAAATTATGTTCAAATAAAATAATACCAAAGTTGCTTAATTAACAGTAAATTTTGTTATGCTGTACATGTGATTCAAGGAGTAACTTCCCATCAGAAGAATAAGAATCAAATAATATGGAAAGCCATAATCCAAAGTAGTAAGAAAAGTAGTACTCATTACAAAAAGTATCGAAATAGGAGACTAAATCCAGTACCAAGGATATCCACCGAGTACCATACAAGAAATTGATCCTCAGTATTTTTAAGGGGTTAGAATTTTCATAAATGCAGCAAATAAAAAAAAACGCAAGTAAAATTTACATGTCAGACAAGTCTGACCATTGGGCTAGTAAATACCCTCGGGGACTTAAGGAGTAAACTAAAGAGTATCTCCCTCTTTGTTAGTTCTGTTCTTAGCTGATTTTTGCTTTTCTATTTAGATCATATTGGTATTTTGTTCTCGGTAAGCTTTTACTATAAAAATTTCAAAATATTTTTATTTGATCTTCACTGAGGAGACATAACAATGGAGGCCTTGTACCATTTGTTTAATCTTACCATGTATTTATAGGGATTTTGTCCAATGCACATTTACTCCATATCTCTTTATTTGTTTATAAATGTAAAAAAAAAATGGATAACAGGAAACACCTACAATGGCTGAACATTATAATTACATGCCACAATCTGCTATGGAACTACACATGAAGAACACGAATAAGACAAAAGACAAACGTAGACAACGATAGGAACTACGGACAGNAGATGCATCTGCACACAAAGTTTGATGACCCTACCCTTCATAGTTGCAGAGATATATGCCCAAATGCGGACGCGGACGTAGACGTAGACGTAGACGCGGACGCGGACGAGGACGCCGGGGGTACACCAATAGTCTCCCTCAACTTCGTTGAGGCGAACTAAAAACGCAAGCAAAATTTACATGTCAGACAAGTCTTACCATTGGGCTAGTAAATACCCTCGGGGACTTAAGGAGTAAACTAAAGAGTATCTCCCTCTTTGTTAGCTCTGTTCTTAGCTGATTTTTGCTTTTCTATTTAGATCATATTGGTATTTTGTTCTCGGTAAGCTTTTACATATATTTTACTATATAAATTTCAAATATTTTTATTTGATCTTTACTGAGGAGACATAACAATGGAAGCCTTGTCCCATTTGTTTAATCTTACCATGTATTTATAGGGATTTTGTCAAATGCACATTTACTCAAAATCTCTTTATTTGTTTATAAATGTAAAAAAAAATGGATAACAGGAAACACCTACAATGGCTTAACATTATAATTACATGCCACAATCTGCTATGGAACTACACATGAAGAACACGAATAAGACAAAAGACAAACGTAGACCATGATAGGAAATCTGGACAGCCGGACTTGGTATCGGCACTAGCAAAAGCCAGTGTTAAACCGGGTTTATGGGTTTATAAGTTGTCGAAATGCGCATATGCAGAAGACAACAGTAACTTCGATATTTTTTTATTTAATAGAAAAAAATGCGTGTTTTTTATGTGTGCTGTTTATACTGAGGTAATTTTCTAAAAACCAAAGACTTTAAAAATGTCAGCTAATCTATCTTAAATATGATTGAATGTAAATATATTCAAATAACAAAATACTGAAGTTACTCAAAATGTAATTTCTCCATTTGGCCATTATGACGACTTCTGTCTCTTCTGTGTAGATTATATCAAAACAAACCAAAATATGTATATAAACTGATAGAGAACTAGTTACCAATAGTTTCTAAATAGAAAAGCCAAAATTAGCCAAGGACAGAGCTGTATAAGAGGGAGATACTCCTTAGTTTAAACAAATTTTCTTAATTTAGACTGATGATTTAGGGTTAGAATGAAACAACTTAAACATAAAAAAGAACAAAACAGAAAAAGCATAATATAAGTGATAAAAAATTCAAGCATAGTGTTTTTGTGATTGAGGAAAATCACAATGACTCTTTTCCAGTAATCTATGGAATTAAATCATACTATTGGATATAATTATGTTCTCTTCTGCCATAGTAAAAAATTATCTTGTGTAAAGTTCTCATCGCCTCCGGTCTTAAATTTTGGAACCACTTTCAAAATTTCATTTCANCCCCCCCCCCCCAAATACACCATTTTTCTCACTGAAAATGAAAAAAAATCCTCAATTAAAAAAATATTGGATGAAGATTTTTTTTTGTTATGGCTCAAAAAAGAGCCACAAAGATTAAAAAGTCACAATTCGTTAAGTATATATTAGAATGAATATAATTATACATGATTTATATACATTATGCAACACTAAAGAAATATAATATTAGGTATCTGCAGGGTAATAGCTTCCTTATGTAGAATTTTTTTGAAATTTTCTTTGTTGAACCACAAGCGTTTTTTTATATATATGAGATAAAATTTCAGGGTCATGTTTGTTTAAGTCCAAAACTGATATTGAAATCAGTTAAAGACCAAAAACTAACATTGAAATTAATAGCATATAAACGTGCTTACAGATTTTTTAGATTGTTATTTGTTTATATATAAGGAATAGAAATTGGACTCACCATTGAAAAAGAAAAACAAACCTTAAAATGTTTATCTATATTTTTATTGATTTATCTTACTTGCGTTATTTTTGTTTTCCTTAAACAAGCACCAGATTTAAAACTTTTGTTTTTAGTGCATCTTTTTAATTAAAGTGAAAAAACAGCCCAGAACAAAAGAATCTTTGATATTTTTTAACTTTACCTTAACAGGAAAAAACAAATATTTTGTCACTCTTAAAATATTTAGTTAGTGACCTTAATGAGCAAAAGGGCTGGATAATACCCAGCAAACACTGTTAGCTATAAGCATCAAGGAAAAGAATGGCAAAAAGTAAGAAGCTCTTGCAATATGTGAATTATATATATAATAAATGGATATAGTATGACTATTTTACATGTAATTTGATTTTCAACTTTCATTTATGTTTTTTTAACCACGATGTATATAAACAGCTGTAACCATAATTTTATGCAATGCTATTGCATTAAAAAGTAGAAATAATTTATTCTTTTTGGAATATCACTTGCAATCCTTCCAATAGAAGACTATTACTGGTAGATATGGTTATATCTGATGTGCTGACAGAACTGAAACACAAACAAAACAGTTCATAAGATTAAATCAACTGAAAAATGTAAAAAATTATTACTACGAGTAAATGATGAAACCTAAGTAATGGCAACAGCTCACACATCCTTATAGCCGTTTGTAGCTAAAATGTTTCAGTTTTCTAGTTTATAAATTGTTTCATATTTTGTTTCAATAAACGTAGAGTTTATTGATGTACCCATATATCAAATTTGTCTTGACAAATGACTTGGCAATGTGATTGGTGCCACTCAAGGAGCAGATAATTCTTACACTCCCTGGGCATCTGATTGTGATATCATTTTCATTTAGTATATTAAATATCTGATATGAATATCTAGCCCTCCCTTTTTGTCTTGTCTTCATTTGTAATGTATTTTCTGTGGGATTTCAATTGTAATTGTGAACTTTCCTTTGGGCTTGTTTTTTTCGTTATTTCTGTATTGCTATTACATATATTAATATTTATCTTTTTGCGGTTTTATTTTAGATATTCATAAAAAAGTTTTTAATCATTGAAATATTTGTAACTGTTGTAAATTCTATTTGGTAAATGTATATCGTACAGACATTACAAAATTGTTGTTTACTTTTTATGCCGCCGCGGCGATAAGTCGGGGGCATGTTGTTTTACCCTTGTCCGTCCACCCACCTGTCTGTCCGTCCGTCCGTCTGTCCGTACGTCCGTCCGCCCTCACGATTGTATGTTTAAGTCATTTTAGGAGCGTCCAGAATTGTCTTAAGCTGTATTTTTGTCTTTAATGGTAACTACATAATTTGGATATGTCCATGGGGTATAGGAGGTAAATGATAGGTATTGAAAAATACCACTTTATACTTGCACACATGAAATTAGTTGGACAGATGAACACGATTGACAGCGTGGACACTATACTTACAATCATATATGTATGTGGTTATGCATGGGTCCATCATTATCTTTAGTGGAATTTTATTTTTAGTGGTAACCACATAAATGTACCACTTAAAAAAATTAAGTGGTACATTCCACTTAAGCAAAAGCTCTTAAAGGGAGATTCAACTTAAAAGCCAATTCTGTGACCGTCCGTCCACAGCAGGGTACATGGTTTGTCCGGGCTGTTTCTCATACAGTGTTTATGGTAGGAAGTTTTTATTTTGCAGTTTATTTGGGCATATATTGTAGATGTGCCTTTGATATTGATTTCGATATTGGTTCATTTTTCCGAAAAATATAAATTGTTGAACTTAGCCCTTTTTTGCTAATTTTGTCTCGCCAACGACGAAAGTCGCGAAAGCGAGACATAGCGATCCTAAATTTCGTCGTCGTCGGCGTTGTCGTCATTATTTATTTTAACCCTGTGGTTCAAGTTTTCTAAACTTCAATATATTCATCAAATCTATGGAATCATTTGAAATTTGGACAGAAGCAAGAAAATGATCAGAAAATTACCCTTACCTGAACAATTTCGAAAATTTTTATTTAGTTTTTCCGTATTTATTCCGCATTTCGACTTAGGTTTTTGCACAAGAAATATATTTTAACCCCGTGGTTAAAGTTTTTTAAAGGTCAAATGAAGTTATTAAATCTTATTGGAATTTCACAAAAAGTTGTCAAAAGTTAGATGATGGTCAGAAATTACATCTGACTGAAAAAAGTGGATTTTATTTTTTTTTATTTTATTTTATTTTTATTTTTTTCTTGGGGGGGGGGTCTGTATTTTTTCCAAATTTGGACTACGTTTTCTTCTAAAAAATTCCAATGTTAGTTGTTAAGAAGTAAAATAGAGTCCTTGAATCTTGATAGAATTACATTAAAATTGACATTTATGCATTAAAATGAGCAGATGTGTAACAGACTGCTGGAATTTTGATTCCGGTTCCAACTTAGATAAATTTCCTGAAACTGTCAAAGACCAATAATTTTTTAAATTTTGAATTCAATTACAAATTTTAACAATGTTTTAAAATCAAGCATAACTCTGACAGCTGAAGAACAAAATGGTTCAAACTTTGGTAAATTTCCTGAAACCCTCCAAGACAAGTCATTTTTTAGAAATTCTTAGCAACAATGCTTTTTCGATAAATTTGAATCAAACATTTTTTTTATAATTAAATTGCAAAAATTTTTGATTCCAATTTTGGTTTACATTCCTGGAATGACCAGTTATTCTATGGAATTCTAACTAGCTACCATAACTTTTCAGTTCCTTTTTGTTAAAATGATAATTTTCCAAAGTCAAATTGCAAAAATCCTTGATTCTTAATTTGGTAAATTTCCTGAAACTCTCAAAGACCTGTTATTTTTTTAATTCTACCTAGCAACCATATCTCTTTCAGTTCCTTATAGTATGAATAATTATTTTCTATAGTGAAATTTCCAAAATCCTGGATTCCAGTCATTGAAAATTTCATGAAATTCTAAAAGACCAGTTATTTTTTGGAATTCTACTTAGCAACCAAACATTTTTGGCAAACAATTCATTGAAAACATTATCTGATACCAATTTTGGTGTGAAAGTCTCAAAGACCACTTATTTCTTGAAATTCTAACTAGCAACCTCATCTGAATATCGGCCAAATTATAATGACAATGTAGTGAGCGGGCGAGACATTAGGTTCCGTGGAACCTTTACGAATTTTCTCATATAGGGTACACAGTTTGTCCGGCCAAAATCTTCTACAGTTTTTATGGTAGGAAGTCTTTATTTTACAGATGATTTTGGCATATATTGTAGATGTGCCTTTTGGTATTGATTTTGATATTGGTCTGTTTCTCCGAAAAATATACATTCTTGAACTTAGTAATCTTTTAATGAATTTGACAAAGATTGTACACAGTTTGTCCGGGCTGTTTTCTCCTACAGTGTTTATGGTAGGAAGTTTTTATTTTGCATTTCATTTGGGCGTATATTTTAGATGTGCCCTTTGGTATTGATTTTGATGTTGGTCCATTTTTCCGAAAATGTATGTTGTTGATCTTAGTCGTTTTTTTGCTATTTTCTCATTTAGGGTACACACATTGTCCGGCCAAGATCTTCTACAGTTTTTCTGGTAGCAAGTTTTTATTTTATAGATGATTTGTACATATACTGAATATGTGCCTTTTAGCATTAATTTTGATTTTGCAGTATTTTTCTGAAAAAAAAATTACATTGTTGAACTTAGTGGTATTTTTTATTTTATTTTTCTTTGCGATTTTGACACAGATGGTACATAGCCAAAATATAGTTTGCGGGGGCATCATATATGTCTTAAAGACACAAACATCATTACCAGGAAATCACTTTTAAATCTGAACCTTGCGCGGGGGTATTTCATCCTCTAGTTTATTTTAAAAATGTCAAAAACCTGAGCGTGCATGACATTAAACATAGAAGGAATTAAGGACGGCATAAGGAAATAAAAAAAAAGATATTAAGAAATAATGTATGATTTAACGAATAATTGGATAAACCATTTGGTTTTATACTTTTTTGGGCCTAAATAAAAGCCTCAATTAAAGACTTGTGCAATGTTCTTAAAACTCTTGGAATGTGCTAAGTTGGATGTAATGACCATAGACATGCCCAGTCATGCAAAGAAAACCACTTTTTTATTCCGACGTCTAGCAGAGTTGAATAAGGGATATAACGTTTCACCCTTTTGTCCGCCCGCGCGTTCGTCTATCTGAACGACAAATTATAGGTTGATGAGCGTTTGTGAATAGATACATCTTTGATATTTTGTGAAGTTTGTATTCATATTGGATGACCAAGACTCAAATTTCATGCAGGGTCTCGGGTTTAAGTTTGCGTTTATGTCCAGATCTGAGTTACTAGAACAGGTAGAGGAATAATATTTTGACGGTGGTGTGTCTTTGATAGTCACGAGGTTCTTGATTAGAATTTGATCACTTTGACTTATATGTTATGAGTCACTCAGATTTAGGTTAGTATTAAAATCCAGATCTGAGAAACTAAAACAGGTAGAAGAATAGTATTTTGTCAGTTGATACGTCTTTGATAGGCAAGAGGTTCCTGAGAAAAATTAAATCACTTTAACCAGCATTTCATTAATCATTAACATTAACAATGAAGGGATATGGAGTAAATGCACATGAGACAAAGTCTCTAAAAATACATGGTAAAAAGCAATGGAACAACGCTTTTATTGTTGTTCTTCATCTTGAAGTCACCATGAGGCCTTCAACAATGAGCTTTGCCCATACTTCATAGCAAGTTCAAGACGGCCCCTAGCACCGGTTTGAGCGAAATTCATTGCTAGATGTCGAGCAACGCTACATCCATGTTTATTCTGGCCATGGATGCGGGATTGTCAACAAACATTGAGGAAACTGGCAAAGTGTTCTTACAATCACTTTCATCCGTTGCCCAACAAAAGCACCAGTGTCGCCAGCTGGTGGACAATCACAACATAAAGACAAACACAGGGCACTCATCAAGTCGATTGTGAGAAAACTTGGCATTATAAATTAGTGAGATTCGGGCATTTATAAACAGGTGGTCAGATCACATTTTGAAATTACAAAAATAGAATGCCAAAATTTTGAAAGTGTGATAGTGCATCCATGTGAGAAATTCTCTCAAGCACAAGTTAACCATACCTAAAATGTATAAGGAGCATACATCTCTCGCACGGGGTATCTTTTTACAGACTCCGCACTGCTGGAGAGACAAACTCCTGTCTAAAATAAGCAATGAAGGGATATGGAGTAAATGCACATGAGACAAAGTCTCTACAAATACATGGTAAAAGGCAATGGAACAACGCTTTTATTGGTGTTCTTCATCTTGAAGTACACGCAAATGAGACAAAGTCTATAAGAATACATGGTAAACTAAGCAATAGAACAACACTGTTATTGGTGTCCAAGCTATAACGTTTTAGCTCATTTGACCCAAAGTGTCTGTGTGAGCTTTTGCCATCACTTGGCGGACGTCGTCTGTCCGTTAAACTTTTCACATTTTCATCTCCTCTGAAACCACTAGAGCAAATTCAACCGAACTTTACGGGAATGATGTACTAAAGGTCCTTCACAAAGATTGCTCATTTCGTTCCCATCCGACAAAAGACATGGCCGCCAGCGCAGAACGTAGGTTTAACATTGGCCCCTTTGGGGAAAATCATATTTTCATCCTCTCCTCTGAAACGGCTGCAGCAAATTCAACCAAACTTTACAGGAATGGTGTACTAAAGGTCCTTTACAACGATTGCTAATTTTCTTCTGATCCGATCAAAAATATGGCTGCCAGCACGGAACATAGTTTAACATTTGACCTTATGGAAAATCATATTTTCATGTTCTCTTTTGAAACCACTAAAACAAATTCAACCATTCTTTACAGGAATGATGCATGAGATGTCCTTTACAAAGATTGCACATTTTGTTCCGCGATCCGATAAAAATATGGCTGCCAACACGAAACATAGTTTACATTGGACCCTATGGGAAAATCATATTTTCATCTTTTCCTCTTAAACGGCTGAAGCAAATTCAACCAAACTTTACCATAGCAGATTATGGCATGTAATTTTAGCTATTGTAGGTGTTTACTGTTATCCATTTTTATACGACCGCAAAATTTTTGCGGTCGTGTTATGGTATGGCGCAGTCGTCGGCGTCGGCGTCTGTTGCCAGCATAACTTTGCTTCTAGGAGACGGATCATCTTCAAATATCAGTATGTGGTTTCTTGGCATAAGGGCAATCCTGGGTTTAAATTTCGGGTTTGTGACCCCAACCGTTTCAGAAAAAGGGACCAAAAAGGAGTAAAATTAGGTATTTTTGTGTTTGTGGACAGCATAACTTTGGTACCAGTGAACGGATGATTTTCAGATTTTAGTATGATGTTTATTGGCACATGCTTTAGCCCAGGCTATAATTTTATGCCTCCGGCCCCCAGTCGTTTTAGAAAAAGGGGCCAAAAGGGGTTAAATTGGGTGTTTTCACATATTTGACTGTAGAATCTTTATTATTTATCGGATTTTGATGAGGTTCCTCACAGTAAGCTCCTTAGAAAATTTCCAATCTGAAGTATGCCAACGAATTTCACGTGGCATGTACCGTTCACGAGATAAATGGGGCCCAAAAGGGGCGAATTTCAAAAAAATCATTTTTTTTTAATTTTTAGTCCGATTTTGATGCCATTTTTCCAAAGGATTCCTTATGAAACATCATAGCGCTCTACTATTACATTTTTGCTAACTTGTTTCTTTACCCAGCTATGAGGGGCCAAAGGGGGCCAACATCGTAAATTTACAGATAACCTAAAATTTTTATTTTTCATCGGATTTCGATGGTATTTTTTCTTTGGATTCCTCTTGATGTAAGCTTAAGTAGTATGTCAACGGATTTGGCGTAGCTCTTACCGTTTCCGAGCTATGAGGGCCGAAGGAGGCCAAATCGTAAGTTTACAGATAACCTAAAAGTTTTATTTTTTCATCGGATTTCGATTGGATTTTTTCTTTGGATTCCTCTTGATGTCAGCTTTCAGTAGTATGCAAAGGATTTGGCGTAGTTCTTACCGTTTCCGAGCTATAAGGGTTCAAAAGGGCCACAACTGCAAATTTGTAGATTGCCTGAAATTTTTATTTTAAATTGGATTTCGATGGGATTTTTTCTTTGGATTCCTCTTGATACAAGCTTTAAGTAGTATGTCAACGGATTTGGCGTAGCTCTTGCCGTTTCCGAGCTATGAGGGGCCGAAGGAGGCCAAATCGTAAGTTAACAGATAACCTATTTTTTTTTTCATCGGATTTCGATGGGATTTTTTCTTTGGATTCCTCTTGATATAGGCTTTAATTAGTATGTCAACGGATTTGGCGTAGCTCTTACCGTTTCCGAGCTATGAGGGGCCGAAGGAGGCCATATCGTAAGTTTACAGATAACCTAAAATTTTTATTTTTTCATCGGATTTCGATGGGATTTTTTCCTTGGATTCCTCATGATGTCAGCTTTCAGTAGTATGAAACGGATTTGGCGTAGTTCTTACCGTTTCCGAGCTATAAGGGTTCAAAGGGGCCACAACTGCAAATTTGCAGATTGCCTGAAATTTTTATTTTAAATTGGATTTCGATGGGATTTTTTCTTTGGATTCCTCTTGATACAAGCTTTAAGTAGTATGTCAACGGATTTGGCGTAGCTCTTGCCGTGTCAGAGCTATGAGGGGCCGAAGGAGGCCAAATCGTAAGTTTATAGATAACCTTATTTTTTTTTTCATCGGATTTCGATGGGATTTTTTCTTTGGATTCCTCTCGATGTAAGTTTTCAGTAGTATGCAACGGATTTGGCGTAGTTCTTACCGTTTTCCGAGCTATGATTTTTTTCCTTTGGATTCCTCTTGATATAAACTTTAAGTGGTATGTCAACGGATTGGCGTAGCTCTTACCGTTTCTGAGCTATGAGGGACCGAAGGGGGCCAAATCGTAAATTTACAGTTAACTTAAAATTTTTATTTTTCATCGGATTTCGATGGGATTTTTTTCTTTGGATTGCTCTTGATGTGAGCTTTCAGTAGTATGTCAACGGATTTTACGTAGTTCTTTCCGTTTCCGAGCTATAAGGGTTCAAAGGGGCCACAACTGCAAATTTGCAGATTGCCTGAAATTTTTATTTTTAATTGGATTTCGATGGGATTTTTTTCTTTGGATTCCTCTTGATACAAGCTTTCAGTAGTGTGTCAACGGATTTGGCGTAGCTCTTACCGTTTCCGTGCTATAAGAGTTCACAGAGGCCAAAACTGCAAATTTGCAGATTACCTAAATTTTTTATTTCGATGTGATTTTTATTTTCGATGGGATTTTTTCTTTGGATTCCACTTGATATAAACTTCTTTTGGTATGTCAACGGATTTGGCGTAGGTCTCGCTGTTTCTTAGCTATAAGGGGTCGAAGGGGCAAAATTACATTTTTTTCAAAATAATGTGCAAATTTTATTATGCCCAGCCACAAAGTAGAAGGGACATATAGATTTACCCTTGTCCGTCCGTCCGTCCATACGCACGTACGTACGTCCCGATGTTAAGTTTTGCGTTAAGGTCCATATTTTGGTAACCTCTTGTAATGTTTTAATATTATTATATCAGTATATGCACCTGGGTAGTACTACCAGATTCACCAACAATTAGGGATCCATGACCTACATTTTACGCTTAAGTGACTTTTGTTAAATTTTGCGTTTAAGGCCATTTCTCAACAACTACACATCATATAACAATGATGTTTCATCAAATTAATTGCCTTGATGAGTACTTCCAAAATCATTGAGATTTAGGTGACTTTGACCTAAATTTTACGCTTGAGTGACTTTTGTTATTTTTGCGTTAAGGTCCATTTCTCATCAACTACACATCATACCACAATGATGTTTTATCAAATTAATCACCTTGATGAGTACTTCCCAAATCATCTAGAATTAAGTGGCTTTGACCTATATTTTACACATAACCAAATACCGAAGTTACTGTGAATTTTCTTTCTGCATATGCGCATTTCGACAACTTATGTCTCATCAGGGCAGATAAAATCTTAACGTTTGGAAAACCATAAGCTCAAATATGTTAAACACTGATAGGGAACAAATAACCAAAGTGATCAAAATGTAAAGCCAAAAATCAGCTAAGGACAGAGCTTTGCATGAGAGAGATACTCCTTAGTTTTCAAAAAAAAATTACAAAATTTTAGATATTGTAAGGTTTTGAAAATAATCTGTTTTCGGGTCAGCACCGAAGTACTGACTACTTGGCTGGTGAATACCCTCCGGGACTAACAGTCCACCAGCAGTGGCATCGACCCAGTGGTAACAAATAGCCAAATACCGAAGGTACTGTGAATTTTCTTTCTGCATATGCGCATTTCGACAACTTATGTCTCATCGTTGCAGATACAATCTAAACGTTTGGAAGACCACAAGCTCAAAGATGTTAAAAAACTGATAGAGAACAAATAACCAAAGTGATCTAAATGTAAAGCCAAAAAATCAGCTAAGGACAGAGCTTTGCATGAGGGAGATACTCCTTAGTTTTCAAATAAATTTACAAAATTTTAGATATTGTAAGGTTTCAAAAATAAT
>MJUU01013565.1:3812-16582 GCA_002080025.1 Modiolus philippinarum | reverse complement strand
CTTTCAGTAGTATGCAAAGGATTTGGCGTAGTTCTTACCGTTTCCGAGCTATAAGGGTTCAAAGGGGCCACAACTGCAAATTTGCAGATTGCCTGAAATTTTTATTTTAAATTGGATTTCGATGAGATTTTTTCTTTGGATTCCTCTTGATACAAGCTTTAAGTAGTATGTCAACGGATTTGGCGTAGCTCTTGCCGTTTCCGAGCTATGAGGGGCCGAAGGAGGCCAAATCGTAAGTTTACAGATAACCTAAATTTTTTTTTTCATCGGATTTCGATGGGATTTTTTCTTTGGATTCCTCTTGATGTAGGCTTTAATTAGTATGTCAACGGATTTGGCGTAGCTCTTACCGTTTCCGAGCTATGAGGGGCCGAAGGAGGCCAAATCGTAAGTTTACAGATAACCTAAAATTTTTATTTTTTCATCGGATTTAGATGGGATTTTTTCTTTGGATTCCTCTTGATGTAAGTTTTCAGTAGTATGCAACGGATTTGGCGTAGTTCTTTCCGTTTTCGAGCTATAGGGGTTCAAAGGGGCCACAACTGCAAATTTGCAGATTGCCTGAAATTTTTATTTTTAATTGGATTTCGATGGGATTTTTTTCTTTTGATTCCTCTTGATACAAGCTTTCAGTAGTGTGTCAACGGATTTGGCGTAGCTCTTACCGTTTCCGTGCTATAAGGGTTCACAGGGGCCAAAACTGCAAATTTGCAGATTACCTAAAATTTTTATTTCGATTGGATTTTTATTTTCGATGGGATTTTTTCTTTGGATTCCACTTGATATAAACTTCTTTTGGTATGTCAACGGATTTGGCGTAGGTCTCGCTGTTTCTTAGCTATAAGGGGTCGAAGGGGCAAAATTACATTTTTTTCCAAAATAATGTGCAAATTTTATTATGCCCAGCCACAAAGTAGAAGGGACATATAGATTTACCCTTGTCCGTCCGTCCGTCCGTCCATACGCACATACGTACGTCCCGATGTTAAGTTTTGCGTTTAGGTCCATATTTTGGTAACCTCTTGTAATGTTTTAATATTATTATATCAGTTTATGCACCTGGGTAGTACTACCAGATTCACCAACAATTAGGGATCCATGACCTACATTTTACGCTCGTGTGACTTTTGTTAAATTTTGCGTTAAGGTCCATTTCTCATCAACTACACATCATACCACAATGATGTTTTATCAAATTAATCACCTTGATGAGTACTACCCAAATCATCTAGAATAAAGTGGCTTTGACCTGTATTTTACACATAACCAAATACCGAAGTTACTGTGAATTTACTTTCGGCATATGCGCATTTCGACAACTTATGTCTCATCAGGGCAGATAAAATCTTAACGTTTGGAAAACAATAAGCTCAAAGATGTTAAACACTGATAGGGAACAAATAACCAAAGTGATCAAAATGTAAAACCAAAAATCAGCTAAGGACAGAGCTTTGCATGAGAGAGATACTCCTTAGTTTTCAAAAAAAAAATTACAAAATTTTAGATATTGTAAGGTTTTAAAAATAATCTGCTTTCGGGTCAGCACCGAAGTACTGACTACTTGGCTGGTGAATACCCTCAGGGACTAACAGTCCACCAGCAGTGGCATCGACTCAGTGGTAACAAATAGCCAAATACCGAAGGTACTGTGAATTTTCTTTCTGCATATGCGCATTTCGACAACTTATGTCTCATCGTTGCAGATACAATCTAAACGTTTGGAAGACCACAAGCTCAAAGATGTTAAAAAACTGATAGAGAACAAATAACCAAAGTGATCTAAATGTAAAGCCAAAAAATCAGCTAAGGACAGAGCTTTGCATGAGGGAGATACTCCATAGTTTTCAAATAAATTTACAAAATTTTAGATATTGTAAGGTTTCAAAAATAATCGGCTTTCGGGTCAGCACCGAAGTACTGACTACTGGGCTGGTGAATACCCTCGGGGACTAACAGTCCACCAGCAGTGGCATCGACCCAGTGGTAACAAATAGCCAAATACCGAAGGTACTGTAAATTTTCTTTCTGCATATGCGCATTTCGACAACTTATGTCTCATCAGTGCAGATAAAATCTAAACGTTTGGAAGACCCTAAGCTCAAAGATGTTAAAAACTGATAGAGAACAAATAACCAAAGTGATCTAATTTTAAAGCCAAAAATCAGCTGAGGACAGAGCTTTGCATGAGGGAGATACTCCTAAGTTTTTAAAAAAAAATACAAAATTTTAGATATTGTAACGTTTCAAAAATAATCGGCTTTCGGGTCATCACCGAAGTACTGACTACTGGACTGGTGAATACCCTCGGGAACTATCAGTCCACTTAGCAGTGGCATCGACCCAGTGGTAACAAATAACCAAATATCAAAGTTACTGTTAATTTACTATCTGCACTTGAGTAACTTTTGTTAAATTTTGCGTTTAAGTTCATTTCTCAACAACTAAACATGATATCACCATGGTGTTGCATCAAATTAATCACCTTGATGGGTGTTATCCAAATCAAGGACAATTTAGTGTTTTTGACCTATATTTCATGCTTGAGTGACCTTTGGTGAATTTTTTGTTCAAAGTCCATTTCTTAACAACTACACAACATAACATTATAATGTTTCATGAAATGACTCATCTTATTAGTGATGAGTGCTATCCACATCAAGGACAATTTAGTGTCTTTGACCTATATTTTATGCTTGAGTGACCTTTGGTAAATTTTGTGTTTAAAGTCCATTTCTTAACAACTACACAACATAACATTATAATGTTTCATGAAATTACTCATCTTAGTGAAAACTACCAAATTCTAAGACAATTCGTTGACTTTGACCTACATTGTACACTTGAATGACTTTGATAAATTTTTGCATTTATTATTAGCAACTTGATGGTTAATCTGAAAAAACATGGCGGCCAGCACAGAAAATAGTTTAACATTGGACCCTATGGGAAAACCACATTTTCATCTTCCCCCTGAAATGGCTAAAGCAAAATCAACTAAACTTTACAGGAATAATGTATCAAAGGTCCTTTACAAAGATTGCTCATTTTGTTCCGATCAGATAAAAAACATGGATACCAGATCGGAAAATAGTTCCGCTGTAGCAAATTTAATCCAACTTGATATGATTGCTCATTTTGTTCTTATTTGACAACAAATCATGGCGGCCGGCACAGAACGTAGGTTTTACATTGGACTTTATGGGTAAAATCACATTTTCATTATCTTCACTGAAACTGTTGAAGCAAATTGTATTAGAATGATGTAAAGAATGTCCTTTGCAAAGTTTACTCATTTCAATACGACAAAAGCACAGGTGCTAATAGAGAACATAGACCATTAGACCTCCATTGGGAAAATACATCATTTTTAGTCATGCATGGCAGAGAACTATTTTGTCAGGTGAGCTATACAGGCTCAGCCTCTGAGCCTCTAAATTTGTCTTTTGAGGTAGGATATGAAAATTTACATATAGACAGATCACATCAAGACGAATTGTCATGTTCCATGATTTGGACTTGATCTTGACATTTGTCTTCAAGGTCATATTATTGCTTCTTTAATGACAAGTCTTGTCGGGCTACAACTTTCGTTGTCTTTTGAGGTAGCCTTTTGATATTTGATATGTAGATAGATCATTTTAACGCCAGGTGTATAACATAATTGGTGACCTTTGACCTTGAATTTTTTCTTCAAGGTCAGATTATTGCTTTCTTTATGAAGAAGTTGTGTCAATACATAACATTTTTGTCTTTTTAGGAAGGTTTTTGGTATTTTGCATGTGGATAGAGATCACTTTTAAGATGTTTTGTATGTGCCATTGTTTGTGATCCTTTATCTTGAACTTATTAAGGCCAGATTATAAACAATGAAGGGATATGGAGTAAATGCAAATGAGACAAAATCTCTTAAAGTTATTAGCAAACCGAGAATAAGGCAGCCTTTCCAAGAGCATTTTAGATAATTTTCACATCCTTGAAACAGTTTCCATGCTTTATCTAATGCAAGAGTGAATGACTCAGAAATTCGCAGCGGTACGGTCGGACCAAAAAGCACTGAACAGGCAGACGAAATCCTAACATCCAGTTGTAAACAATTGGTTTAAAACTTATTTTTGAGGGTTTGCAATAATAGTTGAGATAATCTTAATGTATTTATTTTCTTGGGGGAAAATAATAGATATATGGTCCGCCGACATGTCGTCTAAAAATTCTACTTGCAAAGTAAAATCTTCCATTTACTCACTCGGATCCTTGAATATAATGTTTGCTTCTCCTAAATATAAGCTTCTAAGGGGAATATTCGTAAGAGCTATACAATTGTAACCTTCACAATTCATAATACTACTCTGAGAAAAATCTTAATGAGGAATCTATGGATAAATCATGTACCTATAGCTATCGTGTCGCTGCTTGTCTTTCTTCTTAGAACAAATGCAACATAGCACACCAACTACTATCACCACCACCAATACAACCCCCGCTGCAGACAAAATTATCTCTAAAAGGTACCCGAGTTTTTCTTCTGTCTCACAACTCTTCACTGCAAAATAAAAAAATAATTTACATGCGTCGTGTATTTTCCTAGAATGAGGATCAATGTTGTTGGTGTTGTCAGTAATGATTAAATGGATGACTTGAATACAGCATTTTTCGCAAAATGCCGATTTTTACTTAAAGATTTTCGACAGCATACGCTTTGCTAAGATTGATTCTATATTCGAGGTGTTTGACTGCCGATGGAAGACAATATACACATAATTCCCAACTGTTTTTATTATTACAAAATATACTAGGCATAGAACCGAAAAGTATATAGGTTGATTGCAATGAATAAAATTTGCAATGCCTTCCAAAGACAAAATCTGAATTTAAATGACCTAAATGCACTAACCTTTTTCTTCGAAATAATTCCAGACTTAATGTTTAATGTTTAATGGCATTCGGAGAGAAAGCAATTCACTGATGTAAGCAATGTCATCCCGATGGTCATTAAATTGATTTTGTTTTGTAAATTGGATGTGGAGTGAGAGTTCAAAATGTTCAAGGAAAGAAAATCGCAGACTTTTTAGCAACTTGGATTCGAAGTACCTATATTCCGCTACCCTTTTGAATACCAACTTGCTGTTGATAAATACCACTCCAAATGTGACAAATATATTTATCAACAGGAAAATCTAGTATAATGCACATCTGTTTTTCATCGAAGCATAATTTTCCTTTTATTTTGGTACTTGAAAAAAAAATATTACTTTTTACAGCATTTTGTTTAATCGGCAAAGGCTTTTGTAATGATTTTTTATTTTTGTTAATCACTGGGAAGCGTGGTATAGAGTGCGGAAAAATCAAATGTTTGAGAGAAGTTATTTGAGAATATGAATGGATTGGAGATTTTCCAATTAATCTTTCGGATTTTTAAGTATCTACATGTGATTTAACTCCTTCGGACATAAATACATTCATATTATGCTCCTTCACTTTTGATCAAACACATGAAACATGATTTGAATTGTCTATAATTATTGAATGATCGCCTTGCCTAGGGAACTTATAAAGATATGTAGGGAGACATACCAGTTATAATACCACACAGTTCTGCCCCCTTATTAGGCCCACATTCGCACCGTATAAGAGCATCATTTTCTGGAAAGTCTTTCAAAAACCCAGTTGTATATCTTCCTTTTCCATCATATGTCGCATAAAACTCTTTCTTGTCGTAAACAATATCCTCGGTTGCTATTTGATCAAGTGGGTGGTTTGCATTTGACAAAAACCATGACCTCTGAGTACAGTTTTCAGGCATAATGCATTCTATTTCATTTTTGCACGTTTCCCTAACCAAAGTAACTGCAAAAAAGTGTTGTGTATACCGATTTCATTCAAAACATCTATAATCCAATACTAAACACTACAGTGTAATTCCACTTTTGTAAAAATAGAAATCAGGTCCCAAAATATCAGCCCGATATTGTTATAGTTACAACAGTGGGCCAAATATAAAACAATTCAATATTTTACTTGATTAATCATATTGCAATTATATTTAAAAAGCTTTATGAAGTTTTCGACCATCATTAACAACCTGTTTGTCTGTCCGTTTATAATAAAAAATAAACTATTACTATCTCTTTCTGTTAAGAAATAGCCAAATTTGATTGTCAATACTGGAAAAAGAATTTAAAAAAACGAACAAACCCTATGGGAAAAACGTCCGAGCAAAGTCTTTAAAGAGAGTAATCCTAAAAAAAGGGAAAATAACAGATATTTTAAGGTCAAACTTACGTATCTTGCTTTGCTCAGCATTGCAAGGAATGAATATCATTATTAGTAGAAAACAGCACCCTGTAAGAAAGGAAGCCCATCTTCAACTTAATAAAAACAAAGCTCATAATTTTATTTTCTTCGTCTTGCTGATAAAACATTTCTTGATCAAGCATACATAATAAAATACTGAAGTAACTGTTATTTTATATTCTTCATATGAGCCTTTCTCCAATCCATGCCTCATCAGTGCAGATCAAACCAAAACATTTGAAAGTCCTTTACCGAAAAAAGTATTTAAACTGATAAGAGAACAAATGATCAAAAGAATCTAAATAGAAAAGCCAAACTTAAGCTAAGGACAGTGCTATGCATGAGAGACACACTCCTTAGTTTTAACCAAAATTTGCGAAATTTAGGGATAATTACAAGTTTCAATACAATCGGTTTTCGGGTCAGTACCGAAGTACTGACTACTGGGTTGGTAAATACCCTCGGGGATTAACAGTCCACCAGCCGTGGCATCGGCCCAGAAGTGATAAATAAAACAAAATACCGAAGTTACTGTTAATTCTTTTCTGCATATGAGCCTTTCTCCAATCCATGCCTCATCAGTGCAGATCAAACCAAAACATTTGAAAATCCTTTAACCGAAAAACATGTTTAAACTGATAAAGAACAAATAACCAAAAGGATCTAAATAGAAAAAAGCCAAACTTAAGCTAAGGACAGAGCTATGGCTGAGGGAGATACTCCTCAGTTTTAACCAAAATGTTGTAAAATTTAGGGATAATTACAAGTTTCAATACAATCGGTTTTGGGGTAAGTACCGAAGTACTGACTAATGGGTTGGTGAATACCCTCGGGGACTAACAGTCCACCAGCCGTGGCATCGGCTTTAGTGGTGATAAATAACAAAATACTGAAGTTACTGTTAATTTATTTTCTGTATATGCGCTATTCGACAACCCATGCCTAAATGTATGCAGGGGAAGTTGGAATGTTACTGTCCACGTTAAATCAACTCCAATCAATTAACTGATACTCTTTCTGAAATAAACTAAGAAAAAATTAAGTTTACACGCGTTTCGTATGACGTAGCAATTTGTCCTTCCGAAATTGAAATTATTTTTACATTTTAATTTTTTGCAAATCACAGCTTTGTCCATTTCATCCGTTTATTTTATTTTGATAAAAAAAATCCGTGATTTCACTTCTTAACATGTATTTTTATAAGTGCTGTTTAATTAAACTAGTTGATCTTTAAGAAAATATAATACTTCAAGAAAATGTGTCATGCACTATGATTGGTTGACCTTTGTCTTCAATTGAAGACAATATGTCAGGAACCATGATTGGTGACCTTTTACATTGACCTTTGTCTTCAAGGTCAGATTTTTGATTTTCTAATAACAAGTCGTTTCCAGGCTATAACTGTTTTGTCTTTTGTGGTAGGCTTTTGATATTTTGCATGTAGATAGATCATTTGAAGACGATGTGACTTGAACCATGATAGGTGGCCTTTGACTTTGACCTTTGTCTTCGAGGTCAGATTATTGTTTTTTTTTTGTATAACTTTCTGTTTATACCTTGATCATATAGTGTCCATACTTATGTTATATCCACACTTGTTATGTATAAATTTGCACGTATATACAGCGGGGCCCATAAAGATGGCTGCCAATTCTCAGATGTCTAGTTATTATACCGACTATTGACTATTTTTAAACGTTACATTGACAAATAGTCTTCTTTAAAGTGTTTCACGGTATTACGCAGACGACACTCTTTTCTTTGCGTTACTTAGAATGATAATTAGAAACTTGATTACACCTTTGAGTTTATTGTCTACCAATATTTAGATTTTATCTGCACTGAAGAGACATAAGTTGTCGAAATGCGTATATGCAGAATTTAAATTCACAGTAACTTCGGTATTTAGTTATTTGATAACATCAATTGAACAGGTAAATGAACTTTTTTGCCGATTTTCTCCAATATTCTACTGTTATTGCATTTTTTGGAAGAAGAAACTATATTATCAACTGCTTTATGCATGTAACATATTTAATTGATTAATTCATCTGTTTACCTGTAGATAATACGTTTGTGTCCCATTGCGTTATATCCACCACCTGTATACACCTTGCAAAGTTTTGAAAGAATTGTTCTGCGAAGGAAATGTCGACTTTTCCGGACGCTTGAAAAAAAAATCATATTTATGCTCATGGAAAAATTAGGATTGAAATGAGTTTCCTCATTGTTGAAATGGTTACTACTGTTTTTGTCTATTTTTTGTGGCTTTTTTCATATTTGAAACTTTGGTGTAACTTATATTATATACACATGTTAATAATCATAGTGTCTGCTTACCTTGCATTAATCTTTTGTAAGGTTATGTTCAAATTAAAAGGGACAACAAAGGTCAAAAGCAGAAACCAGTAAAGAAAATCTATTGGACGTAAGACAAATCCAACTTCATACAACCCAAACACAGATGAATTTAAGAGAATCGTCATATTCCCAACTTAAAACTGACATTTTATAAACAAATTGGGTTAAAACCAGGTTTAATGATGTAACTTCCCTCTATCTGACGACTATCTATAGCGTCTGTGCTCCTAGATTGTGCCAACCAATGTTGTAATTATCACTACAAATGATAACCCAAATCAATACTATGACATAAAAAGTCAATCTGAAAAAATGCACATCCCACATACCAAAATATAGAAAGTCACGCCTCCCCTCGGGAATATGGTGTCATTTTAATATCATATAAACAAGCCAGCAGAAGGATTTATGCAAAAGATTGACTGATTAATTTTAATCATAATAAATTTATGTACGAAAAGAAGATATAATGATCAAGTTTTTAGAAAAGTAACACATGTATTCATCAGTTACAAATGCAAATCGTGGCCACGAGAAACAAATCGTTCCCACAGGTGGTAAATATGAGAGACATTTGTTCTTTCCGGCAATTGTTATCTGTTGGAAACTTCCTTTACAATGTAAAAATATATATCAACCGAAATAAATGAAAAACGTTAGTCGCCTGTTTGAAAATTAAGGGGGAGTCCATACATTGCACAATATTCCACTGTTTTTCGATTCATATAAAATCTGCAAAATGGGTTCAAAACACCCTTAGACATCACAAAGTTCCGCAATGCAGTTTATATAGTATCACAGTTGATTTATTCGCTCGAAGGAGACAAAATACATCGACATACCGGCTTTTCTCCTCTTCAAATCGCCGCCCCCTAAACAACTCTGCGCCGCCCCCTAATGTTCTTCGGTATTTAGTCGTTATATTGGACACGGTGGTTTCGAGTTAGCGTTAAGATTTGAGTTAAAGTTCGAGTTAAGATTGATTTCATTTCTTTTTCCTGTATTATTTCTGAGGTAATGACTAAAGACTAAAAAGTAGATAAGGAAAATGTACTGGTTGTTCTCAGAAAGACCGAAACGATAGTCGTGATGCTTCTGGCAATATATTACTCTCTGGAACCCCCTTTTCTGTGATATGACCCACAAAAATTTTGCACTTCTACTAGGCGCTCTGAAATGAAAACAAAGTTCGATCTATAGTTTAAGTACCGGAAGTTCAAAGAGTATGCAATTTTTGTTCTAAAAAGTTGTCGAAGTGATGACAAACACAAACAAAACTCAAGTTTTTAATAATTTCATACTTTAATATTAAAAATTAGTTTCACGGATGAGGAAAAAATGTACAAATTATGTTTTCCGTTCAAAGAGTGGGTTTTTCAGAATAATGGCCAAGATACAGCCCAACCCGAGATTGTGTTTCGATTTAAATCTACACCGACTCTCAAGAACCGTGTATTCCTAACAACATGAAGACTTCACCAGGAAGATATTTAAGATGAGTTCCTTAATGTGTCCAATACAAAGACAAAAGGCCCAGTGACTGAGCCTGTATCTCATTGCTTTCAAGCAATGACTGCATGCAAATATTAACGCATTTCTATTTTTCTGTGATTCAGTAGGCCTACATGTATAATAAGTTTCAGAAAAATAATGCTAAAATCTCACCCCTATACATTTACTCTTGGTCATAAATAAACGAATATTCTTAATAAGTCGAGTGTTCGAGATAATAAGTCAAGCGCTCGACATAATAAGTCGAGCACGAGATAATAAGTCAAGCGCTCGACATAATATTACAAAAAAAAAATATTTTGCGTGTCCTAAATGTACAACCGTACAAATAAGCTTACATACAATATAATTATTAAGTTCATTCCCTTTTTTAGTATATGAGGAAAACCTATGTGTATATAATAATGAATTGATCAATGTTATAACAAATAGAAATAGCTTATTCTGCACGTCGCCATATTGCGATGTGGGTAACTTAAGTTACGGACAGCCGTTTAAGCAGTGATTATTGATATAATACAATTAGAGGGTTTCTTGTTATCGAGTGTCGAGTATCGAGTCAGCATTAGTAGTATATACCAAAAAAAATCGTGCGGTTATGCGGATGTAAACTTGGATTCTATTGGATGATTAACCACCTGCTAAATAACCATGTCCACCCTACACAAGACAATCAATAATCATGATAATGTAGTGTTTCACCTACATGTAGACCAAAGTCATTCAAAAGCGTACATATGAGAATTGTACATAAGGACAAAATTCACAAACATGCAGTAAGCATGGATAAATAAACATATCGTAATTAAAGCCTGATATTTACATTAAAAAGATTAAAATGTGAAATACATCTATACTTGGAATAAAATGTACATTATATGAAATATTTTATTTGCATTCATTTTCAAAGGTTTTCGCTCCATGTATTACGAAAACGCCATGTAAACTTTATCATGTTTATACAACATGAAAAATCAATACATCATTCGGCTGTGTATTGTCAAGAGTACGCGGTCAGTCGACATAGCGTTTATGTATATAATCGTGTAGTTAAATGTAGGTCATTTTGTAATTATCGTTTTCTTAGTTAAACACAAACAGGTTTGCATATCCGCACAAAAATGTTATCATGCATTGAACCAACTAATATGATTATTTAGATAGTGTCGAAAATGTTTGAACGGCGCGTGCCGTTCAACCATTTTCGACACTATCTAAATAATCATATTAGTTGGTTCAATGCATGATAACTTATAATGTGTACGTTTTGCAAAAAAAACGTGCTCACGTTTTTTTTTCTCCAACACTTAAGACTCTGCTTTAAGCACTCCAGAAGTATATAACAAAAAAAAACGTGTAGGTTTCGCTCACGTTTTTTTCTCCAACAATGGTTTTTATTCACCTCATTAACAGCAGCAAAAAGCACTACAAGAAAATAAAAAAAAACTTTCGGTTATAAAAATGACAACGATTCCTAGATATTTCCCGGAAAAGTCCAATACGAACAATTTTAAAACAATACAAGGAGTAAAAAATATGCCAAGTGATTTTTTCCGTTTACTCATTGTTGGGCCGAGTGGATCTGGTAAAACAAATTTGCTATGCACCTTTTATTTAAACCCTGATTGTTTTACGATAAAATTATTCTTTACGCAAAAAATTTGGAGCAGCATTACTACAAGGAACTAATTCGAAGATTCGAGAAAATATCAGAAAAACTAGGAGTGGATATAGAAGACTTGGTGCAACTATCTAATGATAAAGTTGAAGACATCGACGAACTATCAGATATGGATAACAAACAAAAAATCATAATTTTTGACGACTATATTTGTTCACAACAAGACCAATCTTCTATTGTGAAATACTTTATAGGTGGAAGGCACAAGAAAATGAGTGTAATTCATTTGAGTCAGTCCTATTTTCGGATACCCAAAGACTGTCGTCTGAATTGTAATTTCTACGTAGTGTATAATTTTCCGAGTAAAAAGGAGAGAGAACTTATATCTTCAGAACTTCAGGTCTCAAAAAATACGCTAATTGAAATAACCAAAAATAAATATTCTTTTCTGTATCTTAACTTGCCAGACAAAAAAATATTTCATTGTTTTGATCAGGAAATATAAAATACGTTTTCTTAACTTATTAAAATCTATTTTACAAAAAAAATATTTCATTGTTTTGATCAGGAAATATAAAATACGTTTTCTTAACTTATTAAAATCTATTTTACAAAAAATATTTCATTGTTTTGATCAGGAAATATAAAATACGTTTTCTACAAATTACTTTTAATCTCCTTTTTGTACCCCTAATAGGTAATCGATACGCCGCATTGAAATTTCGCATATTTTTTGTTAATTACAGAATTACAGTAAAAACAAACTTTTTATTTTTAGGAACTGTCAAAACGTCCGTTAAAATAAACCCATGTAAGTGGGAATCGAACCCTCAACTATTCTTACTACGCTGTTTATAATGTAGAAACGCTAACCATTACACTACAGAAAATCGATTTCATGAGTATTTAAAATAAGGTAGTCATTCGTTTGATATTGATTAACAACGATTGCGTAAACTGTTTTTATAAAAAGAAAAGAATGTAA
>MJUU01013564.1:0-14578 GCA_002080025.1 Modiolus philippinarum | reverse complement strand
CAACTCCTCTTAAACCACTTGAAGGATTTTGATGAAACTTTACACAAAGGAAGGACACTATATGGAGATGTGCATGAAGGAATATATTTATTGTCTGAAACCAGGAAGGGGAGATAATTTGAGTTTGTTTTTTCGTTGATTCCCTATTTATGGGTTACCTTGTAAGCGCAACTCCTCTTAAACCACTTGAAGGATTTTGATGACACTTTACACAAAGGAAGTACACTATATTGAGATGTGCATGAAGGGAAATAATTATTGTCTGTAACCAGGAAGGGGAGATAATCCGACTTTGACTTTTCGTTGATTCCCTATTAATGGGTTACCTCGTAAGCACAACTCCTCATAAACCACTAGAAGGATTTTGATGAAACTTTACACAAAGGAAGGACACTATATGGAGATGTGCATGAAGGAATATAATTATTGTCCAAAACCAGGAAGGGGAGATAATTGGACTTGGACTTTGACTTTTCGTTGATTCCCCATGTATGGGTTACCTCGTAAGTGCAACTCCTCTTAAACCACTTGAAGGAATTTAATAAAAATTTACACAAAGTGAGAACACTATATGGAGATGTGCATGAAGTAATATAATTATTGTTTCTCTGTTGAGCAAATTTTAAATAGATTTGATTGGAAAATTCATGAGAGTTGTTCTTAGTCTAGTGAAGAGAACACATTTTTATCATCCAGTTTAGAATTATATGAAACTAAACAGAAATTTGAGAAAACTTAATGATAGATCACAAACAAAGAAAAACTAGAATATTTCTTTTAAAACAGATGTTTATAAATTTATGGGAAAGGGAGATAAAGATTTTCCACAAGTCACAGTCGAACTGCTATGGCTCAAACACCAAAGGGACCAATAGACTACCTTCTTACTTTTTTTTATGAATAAATTGCACCAGAGACCTGGGGTCAATCCGTGCAAATTGCATCACTAAACGTTGTGACGTTTGAAAACCTATATTGTGACGTCAAAATTTTCTGGGAAAATTCACGTAGTGGAAAGTCGTCGATGAAACAGTTAGAGTAAGAGGGGTGTCCAAGCTATGGAGGTGGAACTATGTTTATACTTAAACAAAGATACCAGAAAAATGGTTCGAGACATCAATCGTGTTAGAGCTATTGCAGTTTGAGCCATTGAAGTTCAACTGTATTTCTTTCATTTATTTCTCAGCTTCCGTTGTATGGATTGGTAGAGATTCTGCATGATAAATTAATGAGCTGCCATTTTGACTTAAGGAACATGTTGGTCGGTATAGACCTATCATATATATGATTAGTTTTTAATTAAAATGGTATATACTTGGTATATTGCCATTGTGTATAAGTTTTTTGGTTGAAATGTTTTTATTTAGATGAACTTTGTATGCTTCATCTTCATGTTGTGACTTTTCCATTCTTAATATTTTAGATATGGATTCAATGTTAAAGGTCTAAACAAGAGAAATGAAAGAAGGACTTACAATACCAGTTTACAAACAGGGAACCAGATTTATAACAGCAAGGGCTATGATAGAAAAGGTATGTAGATTATTATAGCTGATCAAAATCATAAAGTTTCTGCTATATACAAGTATATTTCTAATGAAAAAGGGTTTTTGTCTGTGGAAGATGACTTCTGTATTGATACTTTAAGACCTTCAAATGCAGAAAGATTAACAAAAGCACATGTAGTTTTTCATATACATCCTTCATAATAAGAATATGTTGTAGTTCAACAATGATTTAAATTGTACCAGAGTTAGATAAACTTATGTAAAGAAAATACTGCAGTTAACATTATTTATTCAAATGAACTTTTAGAACAGTTTACCATATTTTTGTGTGCACCTCATTTTCTTTTGGAATTGTTATTCTTTTTGACATAGCATCCATTATGACACATACTTATCAGTAGTGATATTTCATTAACTAGTATATGATAGTATTTTGAAGGACTGGTTTTATGTTTAATGCAGAAAACAAGTGTTTCATAACCGAAAACAGAATAAGTGTGTAATGTTAGATATGATATGATTTTACAGGATATGATTTATATGTTTTTGCAGGTTATAATATGATTTTACAGGTTATGAAAAATATGAGTTTACAGGTTATGATTTATATGTTTTTGTAGGTTATAGTCAATATGATTTTGCAGATTATGGTCAATATGATTTTTCAAGGTATGATCAATATGATTTTGTAGGTTATGAAAATATTTAAAAAAAAAAGTTATGAAAATATAATTTGATATAACAGGTTTTGATAGATATAATTTTACATGTTATGGTAGATATGATTTTACAGGTTATGATCCATATGATGTGATTTTACAGATTGTGAAAGATATAATATGATTTTACAGGTTATGATTGATATGATTCTACAGGTTTTGATAGATATGTTTGACTAGGTATTGTTATAATCCTTCTTTAGGGATTTCTTATAATTACAAATAATCATAACTAAGTCAGTTGTTCTTTATCTGTACTACATGATTATGCTACATACTAAACATTCAATAATTAAACCCCAAGAGCAATGACGATTACTTTACACCTGCTTGCAATAATGTCAATCAAGTAAGTAGGCGGTGCTTAACACTTTGCAGATAAGAAATTACATTGAACAAATCATTAATCACAACAGGTATTATTTGATTTTCCAGTTTATGATAGATATAATTTGATTTTACAGGTTACGATAGATATTATTTACAGGTTATGATCCATATGATTTTACTGGTTTTAATAGATATGTTTGATTAGATATAATTTGATTTTCCTGTTTATGATAGATATATTTTGATTTTACAGGTTTTGATAGATTCGATTTGATTTTGCAGGTTATAAAATACAGGTCATGATAGATATGATTTGGTTTCACAATTTATGATAGATATGATTTGATTTCACAGGTTATCAAAGATATGATTTGATGTTATAGTTGATGAACATGCAGGTTATGATATATGTGATTATACATATTATGATTGATATGATGTTATTTTACAGTTTATGATAGATATGATTTGATTTTACAGGCATGATTGATATGATTTGATTTTGATATGATTTTGTTTTACAGGTTATGATAGATTGATTTGATTTATCAGGGTACAATAGAAATTATTTGATTTTACAGATTATGATAGAAATTATTTGATTTTACAGGTCATGATAGATATGGGTTGATTTTACAGGTTTTAATAGGTATGATTTGGTTTTACAAGTTAGGATAGAAATTGATTTTATAGGTATGATTTGGTTTTACAAGTTAGGATAGAAATTGATTTTACATTTAATTATAGATATGATTATGAAAGATAATGATTTGGATTTACAGTTTATTAGTTATGATTTGATTTTACAGGTTATGATTTTGTTTTCAAGTTATTATAGATATATGTATAATTTGGTTACTGGTTATGATAGTTATGATTTGGTTTTACCGGTTATGATAGATATGGTTTGTTTTTCAGGTTATGATAGAAATGGTTATGACAGACAAGGCTTAGACAGACAAGGTTATGATAAGGATGGATATGATGGAGAAGGATTTAACACATTAGGATACAGTAAAATTGGAGAATATGATGGAATCATTGAATATAATAAAGATGGCTACAATATTGAAGGTTATAATAGGTAAGTTTTAAACAAAGGGATTCAAACTTCTTACAAAGGTGTGATAAAATCATACAAAATTAAGGATCGTCTGATTACTGAAAAAACAATGGACGGATATGGAGTAAATGTACATGAGACAGTTTTTACAAATATATAGTAAAACCAAGCAATAAAACAATGAAGAATGTCATAGATAAGATAAGCCATTAGGAATTCTACTCTGTAGCAAACATACCTGTCAACCTCTGGAGCTGTCAGAGGGGATGATGACCTCCTTTGTGATTGGTCCTTGGGGGTGATAACGCGCAACAACGTATGTCGAGGTAATAATAACAAAGATTGTCGACAGATATACTATTTTTCACTGCCTCATCATAAACATAGTTCATAGTTGTACATTTGAAAAATATCAACAGTTTTTGGTATGCTTGTGGCTTTTCATAGAGTTTTCGTTGTATTCAAGCAAGTTTGAAATTTATTAACCATCTCAGTGTATTGAAAGTCAGCATGAGAGGTTTTGGCAGAATGTAGCATTTTAATATCTTGATAAGTATCTGTTACAATATGATTTAATTTTGAAACAGTCATATGGTAGGTAAGTAGAACAACATTTTGTAAAAATAGAAGCAAATAAGCTTTTAAACATCTTTTTAATGTCATTTAATTTGTAGAATTAGCTTTTCATATATAAAATAATTGCTGGAGAACACCGTTATATTTCAGAATTTATTAAAAAAAAAATATCAAATAACAAAACATGAAAAAAGGGAAACAACCAGATGTGTTTTGGTCAATTATAAACAAATCAGTGCCCCTTGGTTAAAAAGTAGTGTGAACATTTAAACAACTGCTTAGAATTGGAGAAATGCATGTTCAACATAAATTACCCTTTGTAACAGTTGATTAACAACAGATACTATATCAAAACTGTAAGTAACATGAAATGCATTATGTCTGTATCTTTTTTGGTCATGTTCTTCTTAGAAATTGCACATGCATTAAGCTTGTCTTTATATCAGTAAACTTGGTCCAATAATAACTTTGTTTTTCAATTGTAGAGCTGGATATAATTGCCATGGAAACAGCAGGAAAGGATATGATATTTTTGGACTATCATATGGTTATAACTACAAGTGTAGATCATTCACATTGCGTCAGTGTCAAGCTATAGAAAACAAAGTAGATCATCAGGTCGTGACCTTCAGTCAAGGTCGTAAGTGCGAAGATGTTAATTGTGGTGATACATGTGGATGTCAGTTTGGAAACACTACATACAGAGTGGGTTCAAAGGTCAATGTTGGTTGTCAGGTGTGTATTTGTGATAGTAAAGGTGTTTTACAATGTTCATGTGAAAGGATATACAAAAGGAAAGAAGTACGTGAGATGACAGAGGAAGAACTACAAAAGTTTCAATACAATGTCCGAAGACTTGCAACAGAAACTGGTTGCCCATCACGGTGGTTTGATATTGCTAAAATGTATGCTGATCACAAACCACAAGCGGTTGGAAATGATGCATTCTTGCCATGGCATAGATATTTCTTACGTTATGTGGAAAGAGAACTTCAGGAATTTGATTGTGACTTAACAATTCCATATTATGATTGGACCATAGATGCTGGTTTACCCGAGAAATCTGTTATATGGTCCAATAGATATTTTGGTGGCAATGGCGAGGGTATCACAGGTTGTGTCCCTTCACATCCATTCAAGGGATATAACCCTAGTAACTGGCTGCCATGTTTGAGAAGAAAATTCAACAATGATATAAAATTACCAGATGCAGTAAATCTACAGATTGCCTTGAATGATCCCTCATATAGAAACTTCAGACTGCAAATGGAGATAGCCTCCCAACTTTTCCAGTCATGGGTTGGAGGTCATTTGGCATCAGATTTGAGTCCCTATGATCCAGTATTTTTATCACATGTTGCTTTCATTGATAAAATATGGGATACCTGGCAGAAGAAACATAACAATGGATATTTATTGTACCCTGATGTATCTCGATATGTTCCCATGTCTCCTTTCCATGCAACCCCAGATGATGTTCTTGACTCTGAATATCAGATGTGTGTGAAGTATATTCCACTTACTGAAGGTTTAGTGTGTAACATACGATTCCCTATGTTTGGTTATGATCGTGATGGATATGATCGTCATGGATTTGACAGAGAAGGTTATGATAGAGATGGATTTGATGTCAAAGGTTATGATAAATCTGGCAACTTTGATGATCGTGGTATTTATGACATCAATGGTTTTGATCGGTTTGGTTATAATCGTGAGGGTTTTGATCGATCAGGGTTTGATAAATTTGGATTTTACATTGATACATACAATTTGGATGGCTTTGATCCTGCAGGCTTAGATAGATGGGGTTTTGATAGGTATGGATTTGATATAAATGGAGTAACTCCTTTTGGGTTCAGTAAAAATGGAACTTGGATTTTTAATAACTATAAAACTATTTTTGACTCTAATGGATATAACAGATATGGTTTTAACAAGTTTGGCTTCAACAGAGAAGGATTTGATATTTTTGGCTTCAATTCAAAAGGTTTTGATTTTAAAGGATGCAATAATTATTTCCTAGGACCGATGTATGTCATCGTAAAGCGTTGGGCAGAAATAGAACTTGAAAAAGCAAACAATCTTACAATAAGAGTTATTGTAAGAATCTGTCCAGCAGTGACTAGCTATCCAACATGGAGATATACAACAAACTGGTTACGTAGAGGGGATCAAGTGGTGCTCATAGAGAGAATACAGGAAGAACATCTCAGACAGCATCAAGTTGATCCTAATTATATGCCAAGAGTTTCCAGTATTACAGATGAAAGGATCTGGTTACCTATAGAACCAGACAAAAGGTTGGTCTGTTACTTACTATAGTTAGCTTTATCTCCCCTTTATCAATACAGTTGTTGTATTCAGACTTTGATGATTATTCTGAAAACTTTCCTAAACAGAAGGCCTTTTTCTGAACTGATTACAAATCAGTTAGTTATGTTATAAAAACATTTGTTAAGTTATATGTGATGAATACATTTTCATAATCTATCTTTTCAAGTTGGTGGATATCTTAGTTCTAGTGTTGAAACGATTTATTTTTAAAAGTTCAAGCTTCAGCAAAAACTTTTATGTTTAACCCTTGAGACAGTGGCTCTATGATTATCAACAATTTTTAAATGATAGATTTTATTTCTGAAATTCTGATACTAATGACATGTTCATGTTCCTTAACTTCTACTCTGTCCTTGGCATCTACAATCAATCTGTGACATCACCAGAACTGAAATTTACAATTTATGAAAAAGAACAAAAAGTGAAAATTTGAATTTGAATTATGCAGTGCATTTGGAGGTTAGCTTTTGGATATTAATTTTGGAATATCCTTCATGTTCTGTATTACATCTAAGCAAACCAACATACATTATACAAATACTAGCATAAAAAATGATTACGTCAATGATCAAATACCCTGTTTGACTCTACAACCACATTAAAGTAAGCAATATGATCTTCTAGAATAGGGTCTGTAAGTCTCGTCATATGACGCACGAGAATCAACTATAAACAGGCAATTCGAAAACTTTTCCCGCCAAAACATGACGTCAGAGGATTGTGACGTTGAAATTTTTGTTTGTAACGTCATATATCTTTGTTTAAAATGTAACTTCCGGGTACAATGTTTGATCCCGTAAGTACCAAAATTGTATGAGACTTACAGGCCCTATTAAAATACTCAAAGAATGAGAGCAATTAATGAAAAAAACAACCGAATTCGCATTGAAGAGTAAAAAGGATAAAGAATAGGGTAAATTTAAACAAAAATGAACAAAAAACACTGAGTAAAAGACCATGTATTTGATGCTTACCTATGTTTACAGGTTGTGTTTTATAACATACTACTATTCCCAGTGTCCATTTGGTAAATTGCCTGTTACCTGTGATAATGATCTGTGTCGTGGTAGAAAGTGTCCAGGTATGTCAAAGTCTAATATTACATCAAAATATTGGTACTTTTCTTAATCAAACTCGATGGATATGAAAAATGATGTTGCATTATAAGATGTTTTACATCTAGCAAAAAATAAAATTCTGAATATGATCTGAGGATTATTTTCAATGAATCACAGAATGAACCCATCTAGTGATCGTTGCTCAAACATATATTTCTCATGATAAATATGCATGGAAAAGTATAAACAGAAAAGACGAAGTATTGATTCTGATGCCTGGTTTTGTTTCATGGCTCTTAGAAATGCTCTTGATGTCTATATAAAAAAAAAAAAAAACACAAATATTTTCCCTTCTGGTGTCAGTAGCATTTATAAACTGTTAATACACTACCTAATGAGTTTGAAACTATAACGTTTGACATCTTAACAAAATATTCTCTCCCAAACCTAGGAATACCTGATGCTGTATGTAGGATAAATCGATGTGGAGGATGTTCAGTGGAATGGTACAGTGTTGTGACTGGGAAGACTGTGCAGTGTAGTGGTAAGTCTAATGTTTTGTCAACCATTGTTTTATTGTCTCACAATAAGTCTTTTCAATGTAGTGGTAAGTCTAATGTTTTGTCAACCCTTGTTTTATTGTCTTACCACTGATAATAAGTCTTTACCTTAAGTCATGGACATGAGACATGTGGTGGCAATGAAAATGTATTTTAGATTTTTACTCTATGTTTGGATGCTTGGTTAATGCCTAGTCTTGTTTCCCATTGTATTTTTCTGAATTTTCTGTTTGTCATTCCAGGGTTATATAACTTTGTTGTACAATAACCCCAAGAGGCCATATCTGATTTTATGACAAATTTTGACAATGCTAGGGTTAGTTATCATTTTTGAGCATAGTGTTACATGGAAATAAATGTTGAAATTCATGTAGGACTTGAACTTTTTAAAATAAATTTGATCAAAGGCTCTTAATATGGCATTGATGCCTTTTAAGGCTAATGCTGTAGTGATAATTTTGTAAATGATTACATGTTGTAAAGTTGTTATAAAACAATAATAGTTTGTTACAAATTATGCACTTACAGGTTGTATTGATGACAGAGGTATAGACCGTGCAGAAGGATCACAATGGCAGAGATCACAATGTGAAGTTTGTCAGTGCAAGGTAGATAAAAGTTCTTATAAAGACAGTCTCAGTGGTGTATTAGCAGAAAGATTGATTGGCCTTTTTAGGCAGTCATTGCCAAAAAGTGCACATGAAAACTGGAAAGGAAGTCTCAATGAACCAGGAAAATGTGGCCTCTTCAAGAGTCTTTCATTGAAGAATTTTCTGTCAGTAAAAATGGAAAGTGAATTAGAAAAAAATAATGGTATTTAGAGAAGGGATTCCCCAATGGAATTCCCTGTATAAACTTTCATCTTCCAACATTTTTAGTACAAATACCTAAAGCAGAGCAGTTGAAGATTTCTAATTATTTTTTGCAATGTCTTGAAAAGTTTGTACCAGAGTTACATTATTACATCTAAAATGTCTTTATATGTTGTCCCATTTAAAATTGTATCTTGTATGTTGTCATGTTTGATGGCTACACTGGTATATATAATTTAAAATTGATTCTTCTGGGAAAACTCTAAATGATCTCTTATTAATTGGTGCCAAGGAGATTTTCATCTTACTTAATTCATCCACTAGCAGGTAAAATAGTATAGCTTATGGATAACCTTTTCAAATAATATGGCAAATTGTGATCAGATATAATTGCATAGTTCCATGGATGGTTCTTTTCAAAATAGTGTCTGTCAGGCCTGCATAATTGGCACCACGGTGGAACATAGCTGGATCCTTTAACATAGAGGTCTATATTAGGCTGTTTAAAAGCTAAGTTCCGCTAAGCATAACAGGCTCTTGAGAGCTTCATATTTAACATAAGCTTGAGTAATGGTCCATATGATTAATGCACATTCAGGATAGCCATTAGTTTTTGAATAAATGTGTAATTTAAAATTCCTTCAAGGTAGCAAGCTTCATAAATTTTAAGTTATATAAATATTATTTTAGAATAGTGCAACATCCTGTAGAAGAACTGTATGTGAACCAGTGAGATGTAGTTATCCAATACAGTCACCAGGACAATGTTGTCCATCCTGTGAAGGTGAGACAAATTTAGTAATGTTCACTGGTCAATCTAAAAATACATTTAAGTGATATTCCAGATAAATGTTTAATATTTTTTGCTAAAAAACTGGAAAAAGTAATTTTGGAGAAAAACTATTGATAGGTTGCTGATTTAAGTTTTTAGACACAAATTATTTCATCTTCGGCCAGAAACTGAACTTTTCTGAATTTTCATCAGTTAAAAATAAGCAATGTTTATCCTTGAATGAATATCAAACGAAACATAAGGGTTCATCGGCAAAAAATGATAAGGCTTTTGTATAGATGAAACCAGAGAAGTCCGAAAATCTGACCAAAATATCAAAGGTGATCAGGTAACATCCTTATAACAAGGTTAATAGTTCTAAAGAATAAAGTAAGATGGCTAGCTTATTTTTTTAGCTCATCTGACCCAAAGGGTCAGTGTGAGCTATTGCCATCACTTGGCATCCGTTGTCCGTCCGTCATCAGTCCGTCTGTCCGTTACTTTTCACATTTTCATCTTCTCCTCTGAAACTACTGAAGCAAATTTAACCAAACTTTATAGGAATGATGTACTAAAGGTCCTTTACAAAGATGGCTCATTTCGTTCCAATTCAACAAAAAACATGGCCGCCAGCGCGGAACTTAGTTTTAACATTGGACCCTATGGGAAAAATCACATTTTCATCTTCAGCTCTGAAACCACTGAAGCAAATTCAACCAAACTTAACAGGAATGATGTGCTAAAGGTCCTTAACAACAATTGGTCATTTTGTTCCGATCCGACGAAAAACATGGCCGCCAGCACAGAACATGGTTTAACATTGGACCCTATGGGAAAATCACATTTTCATCTTCTGCTCTGAAAAGGCTGAAGCAAATTCAACCAAACTTTGTAGGAATGATGTATGACAGGTCCTTTACAAAGATTGCTCATTTAGTTCTGATCCAACAAAAAACATGGCCGCCAGCACGGAACTTAGGTTTAACATTGGACCCGATTGGAAAAATCACATTTTCATCTTCTGCTCTGAAACCACTGAAGCAAATTCAACCAAACTTTACAGGAATAATGTGCTAAAGGTCCTTAACAAGAATTGCTCATTTTGTTGTAATCCGACAAAAAATATGGCCGCCAGCACGGAACATGATTTAACATTGGACCCTATGGGAAATCACATTTTCATCTTCTGCTCTGAAACGGCTGAAGCAAATTTAACCAAACTTAACAGGAATGATGTATGGAAGGTCCTTTACAAAGATTGCTCATTTCATTACGATCTGACCTAAATTATGGCCACCAGCGCAGAACTTAGGTTAAACATTGGACCCTATGGGAAAAATCACTTTTTCTTCATTCTGCTCTGAAACTACAGAAGCAAATTCAACCAAACTTTACAGGAATGATATGCTAAAGGTCCTTAAAATCAATTACTCATTTTTTTCCGATCTGACAAAAAGCATGGCCACCAGCACGGAACTTAGGTTTTACATTGGACCCTATGGGAAAAGTCATATTTTAATCTTCTCCTCTGAAACTGCTGAAGCAAATTCAACCAAACTTTACAGGAATTATGTATGGAAGATCATTAACAAAGAAAGCTCATTTAGTTACAATTGTATAGAAAACATGGCCGCCAACAGGGAACATAGTTTAACATTGGACCCTATGGGAAAGTCACATATCATCATCTCCTCTGAAACCAGTGAAGCAAATTCAACAAAACTTTACAAGAATGGTGTACATTAGGTATTTTAAAAAAAATGCTCATTTCATTTCGATCTAACAAAAAGCAAGGCCTCCAGTGCAGAACATTATAGCCAGGTACATGTATGTGAAAACCATACTTTTCATTATCTTCTCTGAAACTATAAAAGCAAATTTGACTAAACTGTATTGGAGTGATGTTTCGAAGTTCCTTTGCAAAGATTACTCATTTCACTAGGATCAGACAAAAAGCACTGGTGTCAATAGAGAACATAGCTAAAGATTAGACCCCATTGGTAAAAAAACATCTCTTTTGGTCATGCATGGCACATTCAAAGCATTTTGTCAGGTGAGCGATACAGGCTCAGTCTCTGAGCCTCTAGTTTATTTATACAGTTGACTCTCATTGTCTGGAACTTGGATGACTCGAAATTTCGGTTAAGTCGAAATTTTGTTGAAGTCCGGGAAAAAATGCCTATTTGTCTATGTTATTTTACTTCTTTTTAGTCGAAACTGGATGAGTCTAAATTTCGGTTTTCTGGAAGTAAAAATTTAGTCCCTACAATGAATTACCTTGTAAAAGTCAATGGTTATCTTGAACTAATTACGACGTGTCAAAGTGTCAAATCATTTTACCTGTCGGGGCCCTGTGTCACCATTAATTAGTTTATTACACCTTTCGATGATGATTGTGATTTGATGACTTATTACCTGTATTTCTATAATTAATAAAACTATGAAATATTTTATTAATGCAATTAGATTTCTTTTATTTAATGATCAAAGACCATTGTGGGCATTTGTGTTTTTGACAAGATGTCTACGCTTGGGTGTGTTTAAAATGATTACCGTTATCCGAACTCAATGGGTCGTTAAAATAAGATTGTTGTTATTAAAATCTTGATGATGTTTTATTAATTACAATTTTAAACAAACATATACGCTTGTGGATGAATAGCAATTGGCCAAGCGGATCTTGAACATTTTCGGCATTTCTGTGAAAGCAAAGGATTTAATGTTTTTACTTTATTTGAGAAAATTAATGAGATTTCATATAAAAATGGTATCAATATGGAAATTTAATGATGTGTCAAATTTCATAATGAAAGAACATTTACTAAGTTTATGTGTAAAACAAAGTGACATTTCAGAGTTTATGACACCCAGTACGTCTGCAGAATAGTGCTTTTATGTAGTCACTTAAAATTGTGAAATTGTTTTCTCATCCACAAATGTTATTGTTATTGTTCATATAGTGCTTGATCATTTAAAATTGTAATAAATTTTGTAATCGTTTATTATCTTTATTTTATGCAGTATCTCAGTCTTCAACACATTTGAAACAAGTTTATATTCTTCTGACAACATAAAATTGCGCTTTGAATTTGAACTTTAAAAGCATAATTTTCAGTCGTCATTAGAAAAAAATAACTATGACAATAAAAAAACTATTTTATTCAACATTATTCAAACAACATAGAAACATAGAAAAACAAGAATTCATCAAAGTACAAACAATAACAAAAATAATTTTCGACAACCCAGTATACACAGAATATGTAACCGAATCCAGTTGTACTTATTTTGTCATTCTCGTCCATGGTTATCTCCCCTTTCTGCTGCTAGAACTTCATTGATTTCGTTAAGTCGAACTTTGATTGAGTCAAAATTTTCTTCTGGTCCCTCGAATTTCGAGATAACGAGAGTCAACTGTATATATAGTTAGGAAACTAGTTAACTGAATTATAAGTACATGTTTTAAATGTTCGTTTCTCCTGGTAAAATTTTCATGAAAAATCTGGAAATATAAGTATAAAACAAGACAATTTGGTAGACAATTATGGCACTTCTTTTATATTACAAGACCTTAGAGCTTTGATGTTTCTTTCTGCTTTAGAGGTCCAACAAGGTTTAGAATTTTGTTCATGAAATTATTGAGAATGGTCACATGAATTTTATGTTTCCTAAATAGGTGTTTAATAGATAGTTACATTTTCAATATTTTGAGGTGGATGTCTCTATGAAAACAGAGTCTATGTTACTTGGGGTGTATTTATTTTCAGGGGATGTTTCTATGAAGACCGAATCTATGTTACTGGGAGTGTATTTATTTTCAGGGGATGTTTCTATGAAAACAGAATCTATGTTTCTGGGAGTGTATTTATTTTCAGGAGGATGTTTCTATGAAAACAGAATCTATGTTTCTGGGAGTGTATTTATTTTCAGTGGATGTTTCTATGAAAACAGAATCTATGTTACTGGGAGTTTATTTATTTTCAGGGGATGTTTCTATGAAAACAGAATCTATGTTACTGGGAGTGTATTTATTTTCAGGGGATGTTTCTATGAAAACAGAATCTATGTTTCTGGGAGTGTATTTATTTTCAGTGGATGTTTCTATGAAAACAGAATCTATGTTACTGGGAGTGTATTTATTTTCAGGAGGATGTTTCTATGAAAACAGAATCTATGTTACTGGAAGTGTTTTTGTACCATTATCATCCAAATGTCAGAAATGTATGTGTGACAGAGGTAATGTCACCTGTCAGAGAAAGCTGTGCCCTGACATTGGTAGATGTAAGAGTGCCGTGACCTTAGAAGGTGATTGTTGTCCCATCTGTATGGATTGTGGTAACAAGGCTAATGGAACAAGGTGGAGAGATGATCCATGTAAACATTGCAGCTGTATTGTAAGTATTATATTTGTCAAATATGGTATAATTGCAATAAGATAATTTCAATGACTATTTTGATAACTATACCTGCTTAGTGCTATCATTTCAAAGTTGCCCAATTGAATTTCTCATTAAAAGATACTGAATTTGAAAAGATAAATGTTTATTTCAATCGCAGACAATACACTTCATACTAGGGAAGAATATGGTGTTTTGCCCATACAACTGTCCATCCATGTATATTTGTAAATATGGGTATAAATACATGAACTTTTGTCCACGGATACTTTAGGTTGGTATAAAAAGTATAAATAAACAAACGAGTTAAAATTCTTGTCGAACTGCAATAAAAGGTAAAACCAAAAATATATACACATGTCAAAATATAAAAGATTGAAAAACAAGCAGACAGAGGTAGGGATTGGCCAAGATCCTCGACATTAATGTCTTCAAGGGGCCGTGGAAGA